>JAAAQI020132021.1:0-29403 GCA_011800005.2 Stichodactyla mertensii | reverse complement strand
AGATACATAGATACATAGATACATAGATACATAGATACATAGATACATAGATACATAGATACATAGATACATAGATAAATAGATAAATAGATAAATAAAATTATATAAATTATATATAAGTTTATCATAGTGTAACAACTGGGAATCGATCCAGTAAGTAATGATTCAAACACCCTGATGACTCTATGCCTTAGGTTACCCCATGCAGATTTTGTTTTATATCACAGTGAGAATTCTTGAACTGAGACCGCCTAGAAGTTTATCAGCCAACCAAAGGCTGTCTTAAACAACAGACTCAGATGTTGCCAATGAAATGAGCCAATCAGGTTTTACTGTTCCCACGACTTCACGACAGGACAGAGACAAGTTTCTATTTAGTTCGTGGTAACAGGAAATTCTGATTAACTGCTTATCACTATAACTATGACCTTGGAATGTTTTGTTTAAGATTCGGTTTGTGATTGTACCAAAAAGACACTAGGAGGCGTCGATTGAAGTAGTCGCACTGTAAAACATAATCCTTTTAACCTCTTCTATTTCTAGATAAAAAGGAAATCATCCCACGATAGACGTAGCTGGTAAAATGGATCCCTGGAAGGCCAAGGTATTGGTTGGTATTTGCATTGACTACGGACATACTGGATACCTAAAGTTAGAACATCAGGATTTATGCTGCCTTTATAAAGAGTGTCTTATCATCGCTCATTACTTTGGGGACACCTCAAGCGTCATTCAGTTATGCATACTGCTTGGTGAGTTAAAAGAGAATGTACATCTTGTTGAAGAGGCTTCAGAATATTTTGAATACATGCAGAAGATTTCAGAGCGAAAAGGTGAAGAAGGATATGCTGGTATTGCGTTTAGATCAATGGCCGAACGATACATATGCATATGTAAATTCGACAAAGCCATACAGTACTGTGAAAAAGCACTCAAAATCTCAGCAAATATGAATAATGTGGGTTTCCCTTCGTTGAAGAAAATTATAGAAGAAGATATACATGTGATCCTTGTAAGCATCTACCAAAAGTTAGGGGATTTCCACAAAGAGATGAAATATTCAGAAGACATCCTGAAGATCGCTAAAGAAACAGGAAACAAAGAAATAGAAGGAACTGCCTGCTTTTACTTAGGGATCGCCCATCATCATTTAGGTAATTACAACGAAGCCGTTAGATATGCTAAAAAGTGTATAAGTATTGCAGAACAAATAGATAATAAAATGCTTCTGGGATCGGCCTATTCTAACTTGGGAATTGCCTATCAGATCTTAGGCAATGTGGACCAAGCCCTGAATTACTATAAACAGAGTCTGAAAATTCGAAGACAAATAGGAGATAGAAACGGAGAATCTAATTCTTACGTGAACTTGGGAGTGGCTTATCGCTTACTAGGCAAATACGAAGAAGCCATTAGCTGTTACCAAAAAAGCTTGAATATCGCCATTGAAATAGGTAACAAAAATTTAGAAGGGATTTCGTACACGAATTTGGGAGGCATTTACTTGTTCTCAGGCAAATTTCACGAGACCATGGAATATTTTGAAAAAGGTCTGGAAATCTTTAAATTTACTGGCGACCGAAAAGGGCAAGGAGATATATATATGCATTTTGCCCTCTTGTATGCCAATGTTGGAAAATATGAAGATTGTCTTAAGAATCTCGAAAAGAGCCTAGAGATCTTCATCGAAATAGGCGATACAAGGGGGGAGATAAATTGCTATGGAAACATAGGAATCATCCTTCAAAAAATAGGGAGCTATCAGAAAGCACTTGAATTCCATAATAAATGCCTTAAAAATGCTATTACAGCTGGTTACAAGGTAGCTCAAGGAAATGCTTATGATCACATTGGGGAAATCTACATAGCCTTAGGCAATCCTCAAAAGGCCATTGAGTACCTTAAAAAGAGCCTAAAGATTGCCACAGAAATTGGTGACAAGCAAGGAGAAGGAGATACCTATAATCACTTGGGAAATGCATATTTTGATATGGAAAGGTATGACGAAGCCATCAAGTGTGAAGAAAAAAGCCTGAATATCGCAATAACCACCGATGACAAGCTTACTGAATTACAGGCTAATCAAACTCTTGGTTCATTTTACTATAGCTTGAGTGTGATCTATGACGAAAAAGGCAATCAAGAAAGATGTCAAAATTTAAAAGAAAAATCAGAGTATTTCTTGAAAGAAGCGGTGAAATGCTCGGAATTGGAGTTAGGTCATTTGAAGGACTTAAATGACTTCAAGATCTCAATTGTCGATACATTTATTCACACCTTCAAGCTGCTTACAGAAGTATTAATCGAAACTCAGCAGGTAGAGGAAGCTTTGCTGGTTTGTGATCGTGGGCGAGCGCGTTCATTAGGAGACATTTTGCTCTGGAAGTATGGTATCAGAAAAGAAAGAGTTCCAAGCACAAGTCCATTTGACAACAGTGATCTGGAAAGTGTTTTGGCAGGAAAACCTGACTTTTCCATCCTCTTCTTAGCGATAGGAGTTAAAGGATTGCACGTTTGGGTTATGTCACATCAAAAGCCAATCTTTATTGTTTGCATCAAATACCAAGAACTGACTGCAATGAGTGTTTTTGACCCTGAGAAAAGAAAAGAAAAAGATGACATCCAGACAGCTTTGGCTAAAGTTATCAGCGATTCTTACAGCAAGATGCAAGTCAGACAAACTGTGAAAAGCGAAAACAGATCTTTTGAATCATCAGGAAATTCTCAAGAATTGGAATCGTCATTAATGTCTCCGAATGAAAGAAACTCGAGTGGAGTTGAGGAGCTACAGACCATGGCCAGTGATAATCAGCATGAAACAAATCCCCTTGAGATGTTATTCAAATTGCTTATTACCCCTGTGCTACAAAATCTTCTGCAAGAGGTCGTTATCATTCCCGATAGGGATTTGCACATGATTCCTTTTGCAGCTCTAAGAGATCCCAACACAGGGTTATTTCTGTCAGAAACGAAGCTTATTCGACTTGCTCCATCGCTAGCCTCTTTAAAAACTTTGCAAGACTGTCCAAGTGAATTTCACAGCAAGAACGGCGCACTTATCGTCGGGGATCCTGATGTTGGAGAAGTTATACTGAAAGGGGAAAAACGATTCCTCGCTCGTCTTCCATCTGCAAAACAGGAGGCTAAAATCATTGGTAGTATCCTGGATGCTGAGCCACTGACTGGATCACAAGCGACCAAAGACATGATCAAACAGAAACTAAAAGAAGGTGTTGCTGTCATCCATATTGCTGCTCATGGAGATTCAGAGAATGGACACATTGCACTTGCCCCATCCACACGAACAGAATTAACAATACCAGAAGAACAAGACTACATGTTAACGATGCAGGAGGTACAAGAGATCGGTGTTAAAGCACAACTTGTTGTCCTGAGCTGCTGTCACAGCGGTCGTGGTGAGATCAAGTCAGAGGGAGTGGTTGGAATGAGTCGAGCGTTTCGTGCTGCAGGAGCTCGTGCTGTTGTAGCTTCATTGTGGGCAGTTCATGATGATGTTACATTGAGCTTCATGGTCAGTTTTTACAGATTTCTGAAGATGGGAGAAAGAGAAAGCAAAAGCCTGCAGCAAGCGATGAAAGAAATCAGAGAAGAAGGTTGTGATGAACCAAAGTATTGGGCTTCTTTTTTTCTTATCGGCGATGATGTCACCATCACTTTTTAAATGTGGATGGTGAAACGTGCATAATTTTAAATATCTTCTTCGAAGAAGAACCTGAACATTAACTTAATATGGAGATTACTCAAAGCACTCAAAATCTCAGCAAATATGGGTATCCTTTTGTTGAAGAAAATGATAGAAAGAAATAGATATGGGATACTTGTAACCATCTACGAAAAGTTAGGTAATTTCCACAAAAGGATGAAATATTCAGAAGACAGCCTGAAGATCGCTAAAGAAACAGGAAACAAAGAAATAGAAGTGTCCGCTTACACTTAGGAATCGCCCATCATCATTTAGGTAATTACAACGAAGCCGTTAGATATGCTAAAAAGTGTATAAGTATTGCAGAACAGATAGATCATAAAAAGCCTCTGGGATTGGCCTATTCTAACTTGGGAATTGCCCATAATCAGATTATAGGCAATGTGAACCTAGCCCTGAATTACTAAAGACATGGAGATTACAAACGACCTTAAATTAGACTACCTAAACTCTATACCGAGTTGAATTCATTATCAGAAATATGGAATATTTTGGGCCCGCGTACGTAAACAGCGGTTGCACCAGTAAAGATATCACAAATATGATGAAATTCAAACAATTGATAATTTTCTTAATAATTCAAGTTCTATTCATCTAATTTTGGACAAAAAAAAAAAAAAAAAAAAAATAAAAAAAAAAAAAAAAAAAAAAAAAAAAAAAAAAAAAATAAAATTATATATAAATAAAAAAAAAAAAAAAAAAAAAAAAAAAAAAAAAAAAAAAAAAACCTAAAAGGAAGTCAATGAGAATATTCGAAAAATTACATCACAGGGAGCCACAATAGATAAAAGTATAGCCTGCCCATAACATCGCTCGAAAAAAGTACAAAGCCCGCTGATATCCCGTCATGGATATCTAAAGTGTATTTGAATACAAACATATGGCGAACAAACAGAAACAGAAAAGCTGCATTATACTTCAATCCTTCTTGGTAAGGGGCAATGACCCTCCTGGAAAGTCATGGAACCGGTTTAAAGGCAGCAAACAGCACTTTCAAGGGACTATTCAAACACTTTAGACCTTCTAGTTGATATTGCAATACGGAGCTACGACCCAGACCAAAGGCTTTTTGGCTTAAGGTGACTGGCTACTATTGGACTATATCTTTAACTTTTTTTAAAAGAGCATCGTTTTTAACGAAAATTTAATGCTGATTTTAAATATGAACAGAAAAATAGGGTGTCCCGAACTACTTTTTGAGATAATCAAGCTTGGATGGACTGGTGTTTATGGTTTTGGAAGCGAAAATCTCGTTAGCCGAAGTGTAGGAAAAAAGTTAAAGCTTAAAAGATAATAAATGTACGAAGGCAATATTTGTACAGATATTAACTGGTTGATATTTCTACAACATGACATAAGTTCAAAAAAGCAAGGACAAACAAAGCTAGTGCGAACTCGCGCTCGTGCCCAGTAACGTGTTGTATAGTTCAGGTAGAGTCATTCGATCGTTACCAGCATTGCTGTCTTTCTTAGAATACCATGATACCATGCGGAAAGCAAATGCCATCACTGATTTTTCCTGGAATCACGGTATTCTAACAGAGACAGCAATGCTGGGCTTCATTTTAAACAAGGCGCCACTGCACCGACGACGTGCAATGTTAAAAGCATGGGTAAAAGAGCTAGGAGTTTTTCAATACTGACAGACTAGGGGGCTATGATTCAGGCAAACACTGGCGTTTACAGCCCTTATCATAATTCTGCGACCTACCGACTCAAGACTTCTGGGCGACGTCGGGCGTTTTAGCTTCCGTCAATCAAAGTTTCAGCAGCTTGATTTAGTAATTACTTTGATTGACGAAGGCTAAAACGCCGACGTCGCCCAGAAAAAATTTTTGAATGAGGAAACTTTTGCGACGGAGATCTTCGAGTCCAGTACTTTGGTTGACCGAAATTTTCTCATTTGTTATATACACTGATGGTGACATCATCACCGTAAGAAAAGAGCCCAGTGCTTTGGTTGACCGTCATCTTCATTCTCTCTCATTTCTTATGTTCAACTTATGGTGACATCATCCCCAATAAGAAAGAAAGGAGCCCAGTACTTTGGCTCATCACTAACTTCTTCTCTGATTTCTTTCATCGCTAGCTGTAGGCATTTACTTGCTCTTTCTCCCTGCTTTAAATACGTGTAAAAACTGACCATGAAGCTCAATGTAGCATCATCGTCAATTGCCCACAAGGACGCTACAACAGCACGAGCTCCTGCAGCAAGAAACGCTCGACTCACTCCAACCACTCCCTCTGACTTGATCTCACCACGACCGCTGTGACAGCAGCTCAGGACAACAAGTTGTGCTTTAATCCCGATGTCTTGTACTTCCTGCATTGTCAACATGTAGTCTTGTTCTTCTGGTATTTTTGCTTCTGTTCGTGTGGATGGGGCAAGTGCAATGTGTCCATTCTCTGAATCTCCATGTGCAGCAATATGGATGACAGCAACACCTTCTTTTAGTTTCTGTTTGACCATGTTTTTGTTCGCTTGTGGTCCAACGAATGGCTCAGCATCCAGAATACCGCCAATAATTTCAGCCTCCTGTTTTGCAGATGGAAGACGAGCGAGGAATCGTTTTTCCCCTTTCAGTATAACTTCTCCAACATCAGGATCCCCGACGATAAGGGCGCCGTTCTTGCTATGAAAGTCACTTGGACAGTCTTGCAAAGTCTTTAAGATTGATAGCGAGGGTACAATACGAATACGCTTCGTTTCAGACAAACGCAATCCTGTAGCTGGATCTGGAAGCGCTGCAAATGACACCTTGTACAAAGGGCCATTAGGAATGATAACAATTTCATCTTTTTCGAGTTTCTCTTGTACAGGTGTAATTAAAAGATTGAATAAAAGCTCCAATTTTCTTTCTGCAGTTGAAATCATGGCTCTTTCTTTACCACTTGCAGGCAGTGTTACAACATTGGCATCCACTATGTCGGTTGTGGTTGGATAACCACTTTGAGATAATTCCAACGATCTATTTTCACATTTCATTGAATGATCATTGGTCTTTGAGAAAGCCTCACTTATTATCTCAGTTAGTATCTCTGTCATCGTCATTTGATGTCCCTCTTCACTCTTGAATGTTGTTTGCAAAGACAATGCCCCTTCACTCTTAGTAAAGAAGAGAGGCTTCTGCTGTGACAAAATCCACATGTTGATTTCTTTAGCTCCTACTTCGAGGAACAGGATGCAATATTTGCTGCTAGCCAACGTATTTATATCTGCAGGATATGCAAGTGGCAATGTAGTTCTAAAAGCATTTTCTGGGTTGAGACCATACTTCAAGGCTAAAAGGTCTCTTAAAGCACGACCTCGTTCACGATCACAAACCAGGAGAGCTTCTTCAAACTGTTGGTCTTTGATCAAAATTTTTGTTAACAGTTTAGACGTGTCAATAAATGTTTCTGTGATTGATATCTTGAAGTCATCTAGGTTCTGCAAATGGTCAAACTCCCAATCCCAACATCGCAAAGCTTCTTTCAAGAAATGAATTGATTTCTCCTTCGCATGTTGATCATTTTTGTCGAGAACACTTATCATATGGAAGGTTACTCCAAGGCCATGATAAGCTCTTCCTTCAGAGCTTATTTCGCGTGTTTCCCTAACAATATTTACGCTCTTTTCGAAACAGAGAATGGCCTCTCTAAATTTTCCAATGGACCTGTAGGCCGTTCCCATTTCCCTATAAGCCAGCGCTTCTCCTTCTTTGTAATCAATTTCAATAGCAATGCTCATGCTTTTTTGTTGACACATAATGCCCTCGGCGTAATTTCCTAATGACATGTGGACGCTTCCTAGGCGGGTGTACGCACTTGACTCTCCAAGCCTATCACCTACGTCTTTGGCGATCTCCACGCTTTTCTTGAGAAGGTTTAATGCTTTTTGAAATTCCCCTCTGTGATGGAAAGACATTCCCAAATTTCCATAGGAATTAACAAGTTCACGTTTATCACCAACTTCTTTCACAATATAAAAACTCCTCTCATTATATTTTCGAGATTCGTCTTCTTTGCCTAACTGTAAGAGCAGACCAGATAAGTTTTTATATACCTCCGCTTCTGCACGTTTATCACCTATTTCTTGAAAAACTTTAAGAGCCTTCTCAAGATACGTTTGTGATTTATAATATCTGCCCAACGCCCACGTAATTCCTCCTAAATTAGTGTAAGCATGTCCTTCCTCTTCCTTATTGCCAATTTCTTTGGAGATATCAAGGCTTCTTTCATGATAGCTAATTGCGTCTTGGTATTTCCCCAATACCCGGTAGACAACACCTATGTTGCAAAGGGATAAGATCTGTCCTTCTTTATCACCTATTTCTTTGCAAATATCCAAAGCCTTTCTGCAGTGCCTAATTGCAGAATCATTATCGCCTAACCTTTGGAAGGAAAGTCCTAAGTTAATATAGCAATGTCCTTCCAATTTCCTGTCACCTATTTCTTTGGCAACTTTGAGACTGTCTTCATAATGATGAACTGCCTTCCGAATTTCGCCTACTCTTTGACATGCGGTTCCTAAATTTAGAAGGGCAACTGCCATTCCAACCTTGTCATCTAATTTTTTTGCAATATCTAAACTCTTCTGTGAGTATAAAATTGCCTCGTCATAGCTGTTTAGTTTTTCATAGTGAGATCCAAGGTTTCCATAGACGTGTCCTTCTAACCTTTTATCGCCAATTTCTATGGCAATATCCAAGTATTTTTCACAACACGATATAGCTTCACGGTATTTGCATAATTTCCCATATGTTTGCTCCATCAATTTATAAGCAATGATTTTCAAACTTTTGTCACATCTTTTTTCTGCGAATTTTAGAAGATTTTCATACTGCCAAATTAAAGGCTTTGTAAAGTGAAATTTTTCTGCATGGAACTGACCAAGTACTACACATACTGCTACTATAGTCGGTATATCTCCAAGGTATTGGGCCATTATAAGACACTCTTCATACAAATAAACCAGACTTTGGTTGTCTAAGTTCAGGTATCCGAGATTTGCAAAGTTTAAAACTGCATTTATGAATACCTTGATCTTGAAAGCATCCATATTGATAACCCTCCTAAAAAAAATAAAAGTTCTTAGTGCAGTATCTTAAAAGTTGAAATTATTCAGTGAATGCAAAGTGTAAAAATTAAACGCCTATAGATCACACAGAACTTCTAAACACATAAAACGTAGATTAGTACATTGCATATATATATAGTTATTTCTCAAGAAGTAAAACGATTTTATTGTTTCTGCCATGCAACATGGCTGCCGCGCAAAACCTCTATTGCACGAGCAGTTTATGCAATTTTTTATTACTGGTCTATCCATGGTAGACCATTCTAAAAATGTAGCTCGTGTCTCGTTGTGGATGCAGCAAAATGGATCATTGAGCGCTGTTTCGACAAGATTTACGGTTGGAGGTATATTACTCATAGGCATGCCTGCTATTAGACTTACTCTGGGGTCCAAGGTCGCCGCGACTGATTGCGGCATTGAGCGACATTAGCAAGTTGGAGCGAAATGCCGCTGCGACAGATGGCAACATTAGGCTACATAAGGTGACCTTGGACCCCTGAGTAGACCCCTTGCTATTATTATCTTCAGCTTTTTAAGCTCGTGGACCAGCCCGTTCCAAAATCGCTCAATAATATCTTTTAGAGTGGGTCTACAAGGAACGGCGAGTGCGGTTGTGAGTAGTTTGAGTGTTCCGATGAAAGAGAAATCTATGGGAATCTATGAGCAAACTGAGTACATATGAGCTATCAAATTAAATCAAAACGTTAACACAAAATGTATTTTCCAACGTGGTGTTGTCCTAAGGTGTATACCCATGGGATATGGGATGGTGGATATATAAGTGAATGTCAGTTAATGTAAATCATCGAAGGTTTACGATGGCCGAGGAGGGCCACTTCCAACTTCCAACTTCTTTTTTTTTAACCTAGACTAGTTAGCAGTACAACAGAGGACTATTGTGGTTTCAAACGTCAGTTTTTTATTCCCTACGCGTTTCGTCTCTAACGGAGACTTCTTCAGGGAATGAATTCGTTTACAACTAAAAACCAGCTATATAACATGATAAATTTTAAAACGTGCCTAAGTTAAACTTCACCTGGAAGTGACTAAACAACTAATACATGCTGGTTCCGGATGTTCGTGAAACGTTGTGACTATGTCAGTTATTGTGCAGTATTTAAGTAATAGAATTTTGGGGTCCATACGACTAATCGTTTACAGTTAATTTCACATAACTTTGCCCATCCGGGTTGCCAAGTTCATTGGGAAATTCCGAAGAACGTAACGAAGTTCGCAAGTTAGTTGGCAATTAGTCAGTCTACTTACGAACTGAAAACAAAGTTCCCAACTTGCCTACCGTGGAAGTTCAGAACTTCGCCTTTCGCCAAATAATATGAAGTACAAAGAAAATATTTGATGCTTATAAGCTTTTCTAATCAACTGAGATCAATAAAATTACAATATTTCGTAGTTTAGTTCGGTAAAGATGATATTTCTGAACTTTTGCGCCAGGCAAGTTGGAAATTTTGTTTTGAAGTTCGCAAGTACACTGGCTAATTGCCAACCAACTTGCGAACGTCGTAGCGTATTTCGGAATTTCCCAACAAACTTCACAACCCACATGGGCAAAGTTATGTGAAATTAACTGTAATTTTAAAAAAAGTTGGAAGGTGGAAGGTGGAAGTCATAAGTAGTGTTCATATCACTGTAATGCACGTATAAGATTTGTGTCTTAGAAACGTAATGACTAATATCATGTAACATACATGTAGGCATAACCAAAAAGAGATGCCAATTCCTATACTGTCTCTCATTGTAATGAATGTAATTAAGTTCGAAAATAATTTATATTCGTTCGAGAGTTCGAATATAAAAGTTATTCAAAGTTACTTGAGTACAAACTCAGAACCAGAATGCCAACATGAAACCTTACAGAACCTTGATGCTGAATACAAGAATCCTGATGTGCTAAACTCACAAAATAAAACTATCAAAGAAATGGTGATGAACACAAAGAAGAAAAACGCAATGTTGGATTCATTTGAGGTGAAAGAATTAGGAGATAAAGGACACTGTATGGTAGAATTGATTTTTATAAAGGTGATCATGATAATTTATTTCTGTATTGGTTGTTTGTGGGTTATTAGTCTAATTTATAATTTTTCAATCATGACCTTGTGTGTTACATATTATTTGTGTGTCGTTTGTATGCCATTGCTTGTTGATCAACGGAAGTTTTTATAACAAATACATTCATTGATTGTGATATATTTGACAAAGCTTTTTAAAATAATTTAGATACTACGCGCGCTCTGATTGGCTAAATTCATTTGCCTGTCAACATCATAGGATCTGTATTTACTTTAAAATAGAAATGAAATACTTCTTCTGTGTTTTCAAACGCTTATGAAAACCTCGGCACTTTTGGTAGAATTCTCGAGCACGTCCAAACACTCGACTACGTCTCGTGTTTGGACTGATCTGCTCTCGGATTCTTCCAAACGCGCCTTGTTTTTCATAAGCGTGTTAAAACACAGAAGAAGTATTTCATTCCTTAACTACATTCATCTGACGTAGTTAACAAGTATAATATGGAATTAATATGGGGGAATTTAGATCCTTATATAGCAAGTTTGTGTATTTTAACTGTGCGAGACTAGCTATGCCCGTGATATTCGATGCGATCGAGAGCCAAGTAACATACCAGTTATGCCCAGGTCAAACGTCGAACTTCACCTGAGCCGAACTCATTGAAAACAATGGATAATAAGGCGGGCTTCATTGATGTTATAAGGTTCGGCTCATGTGAAGTGAAAACGCTCAGCGTTTTCAATCGTTTTAGTGTGGACGCAAGGCCAAAACGCATCGAAAAGTATGCGTTTTCATCCGAAAACGCATTAGTGTGGACTGGGTCTCAGAGACGATACATCCCGATGAATAACAAAGAAAACCGTGTCAAGTATGAAATAAATGCCAATATAAACATTTTCGTGGATAAGGTACCAAGAACAGACAGACTAAGCGTGAACCCATACGGCGGTCTGGCATTTCTGCGTCAGTTACAGGTCATGAGCGCCAAGCCACAGGTAGCCTGTTTACGCTCATAGAGCGTCTAGTTTATAATATACCTAACAAAATACAAATAACAAAAGGGAAGCCAAACACAAGACAAAACTAACACTTGAATGGTTTCCTGTCATAACTTTTCAAATTTTATTCAAGATAGTTAGTAATACATCAAGGCGAAGCTATGAAAAATTTGTTAATGAAAATGTATAAAAAAATAAAATAAAATAAAACGATAATTAGTAATTTTTAGGCTAAATGCCTCACTTCCATCTTTCACACACCTATCACAGTGACCGGTTTGAAACTTAGTAGCCTTTGAAGGCACGAATGTTTACTCACACATTCATGACACATTGTCCTTGTAAATTGTCTTAAGAAAATGTTTTAAGTAAAAGGCTCCAGAGAACTATATTATGCTTCCAGTCTTTCTTTTTATTGCTTATTTTCGATCCAAGGGAAAGTCACAGAAGCATACCGAGATACGCTTGACTTCTAGCAACTTCAATTTGCCAACTTGAATCACATACGACATTGACTCAGTAGTACGTATGGCGTTTATCTTTGGTCTTCCTCTCGTTAAAAGCCCATGAAATAGACCTAATTCGCTTGGGCGTGTTTGTTTTCCCAATACAGGTCACGTGTCATTCCCCTGGGTTTTATTTCTTTGTTTAATGGTAACGCTTGAGAAGATACATTAATATGGATAAACCTCAAACAAAGAATCGTATTCCCAAGAGGTCTGAATTGCGAAAACATTACGCCCAAGCGAATTAGGTCTATTTCAATCGAAATCCTGAGGAATTTAAAGTGATGTTTCAAGAACTTTATATCTTGTATCTCTAGGATTTTTAGCGACTTGAGCAGAACTAATTTCCCTCGAATATCCCGTCAAACAGAGAAGATTGAGAGTTCTCTTCGAAAATATCCCTAGCCCGATATCAGCTGACCCGAGCCTACCGAAATTAAGTTTAAATGTATTTTGATTCAGAGCTATTATCAGCGGCCGTTGAAACAGCTCGTGCGTGGACTCTTACAGATAACACGTGATCGGATCACCCACCTCCCCCTTCAAAGTTTGATTGACATTCTTACTACCTGACACCCATCAGAAGTTACTTGGTTGACGGGATCCCTATAACGGAGTGAAGCCGCAGTGGACAACTGGGTACTATTGCGCAATTTTGACATTTTCTCGAGAAGGAAACCCGAAGGTATTTTATGACTGGTCTACCATAGGCAGCCCAGTAATAACACTATGAAAAAGCTGCTACGGTAATAAAATCAATGCTTGGCTAGTACTGGACTCACCCAAACATATCTTGGGAAAGGACTATTCAAAATGATATACTCTACCAAATATTAGTATTTCAGCATCATCGGGTTCCTTATTTTTGACTTTCACCCGCTGATTTTATTTCGTAATCAATTTACAGTCAAAGGACATGAAGCGTGCCCCTGTTGATTATTCGCTCTGAGTTTTCACTAATAAAACCGAAGACTACAAACTTCAAAATCAATTTTATCCTCGCATTTTAATTGAATTCTTCAACTATTGCCATAATTAGGTAGGAGAACTCCACAGAAAGGCTAGTATGAAGTTTGCATGCATTTCTGATCAAAATTCGAGTAGAGAGAGGATTTTGAAGTCAGAAGTCTTCGGTTTTATTAATGAAAACTCAGAGCCAATAATCAACTCAATATTCAAATAATGAAATCCTTAATAGATTCTAGGCACGCTTCAACAGCTACTAGAAGCATAAACGTCTGTTAAGCAGCCTGCTGAATGAGAATGGGGAATACTACTTTCAAAAATTATACAGTTTGTAACGGAGAGAGTCAGAATTTTTCTTAACGGAAATCATCAACATAGTGACGTCGGTGAACATAAATGCGTATTCAAAATGGACGATTGAGCCTTCACAAAACCTACCTTAACATACAACGGTGTAGGTATAAACGTTTGTGAAGTTATTTCAACACGTAACCTCACATAATAAGCTTCTTTCGGTTTCTTCTCAAGATGTATTAAAATGCGAGACTGAACTAAACTCCAAATATGTCGAGACAAGATTATTGCTTTCGCTGTGAAGATATTATTTTACTTGAGATTGCCCAATCACTGACCAGTCACAACTGACCCTAATGATCTTTTGCTTTTGGTATATTATCAGGTTATTTATAGCACTTCGCATTAAAAGACAAGCATGATGTGGGATCATTTGTAAGGGTCAGTTGCAACCCCAGTGATTGGGTGCTATTTTTAAATAATCCATCGAAAAATCAAAATCGGATCATTTGGTTCAGCTATTGCACACGGATTTTGACGTAAAAATCGGGGTTTTACGTAATGTTTCAAAGCCGACAATGAGGACTGGAAACCCGTCTAGTCCGAATTGGAGGCTTTGGTACGACTTCAAATCCTCATTAATCATTCGGGAGGGATCTATTTATTAAACGATAACCACTTTTTTGGCTTAAAATAAGAAACACAATTTTTGCGCACTCGTGAACGTAACATTCCTCACTGTTTATTCATCCCACACGGAAAATCGGGACCAAAAACAGGGAACCCTTCGCATCAGAACCAAACTTGCTCGGTGCATGCGGGTGAAGTGCTTATAGGGTCTGATTGGTATTGGGGTTTCTTGATCAGAGATTCTAATCCATATCATCTTCAGCCTCCCGTCAGTACTATGTACTGGTCAAGTAATCAGGCTATAGAGCACTTTGAAACTCTTATTGTACTCCTTGGCCAATTACAGTGCTGTTCCAGTGTCCAAGGACTTGAAATATTTTCCAATTATTTCAAGTCCAGTTGATTTTCAGTTGGCTTAGCAGTACTTTCCTGGGCTTCAAGGTTCATCACGTAGCCTGATTCTAAGCATGTGGTTGGCTGGTTGCCTCGTAAATTATTAATAAGTATTTGAAAAACTTTGAAACGGGTTATCGATTTGCAATGCCAGGATAGTTAAACTTATCGTATATGTACAAGTCGTTTTAGAACCTCTTCCCTTTTGCTTTTATTGGAAACACATTGGTTTTTGGAACACCGTCTTCAAATTGTTTTTATTGCGTGGCGGGGTTCACCTCAACGATTTAGGATCGCTAAAGTTTTGCAGGAGTCGAAGGGCCGCGGTGTTAAAATCGATATTTCTGTTTCATGGTGTGCAATCATATTAGTCTAATATATGTGGTTTCCGGTAATTATTTCCCACATTTTATCTACTGGGCTGTTATTTTGGCATTTGGACTGTCAGCTTTGGTATATTGTTGTCCCATGTTTTTCGCTGTGTACTGACGATGCTTACAATATAATATAAAAGGGTATTAACCCCTCACTGGCCGTCATATTGGCGCCGCCCCAGTTTTGTGGTATTGTGGTATTGTTATTAGCCTAGCCTGCCTACAGGCTCTCTATTTCAAATCATTTCTCAGATTATGTAGAAAGCAATGAAAAGAATGAAACTCAATTAAGCGATGGAATCCGAAAATAGCGCTTTAGATTCCTATGAAAGCTCAGACTATGCTTCCAACTCTGATGGCTTCACTACCGGTGTCCAGGAATCATCTTCGGTGCCTTCAAAGGAAATAATCATTACTGAAGGTGACCATAACGCACTAAGTGCCATTATTAAGCAAGACACGGATCCATTTGAGCTATTATACACAGCATTAATTACCCCTGTTGTTCAAAACCTCTTGCAAGAAGACATTGTAATCATTCCTGATGGATCTTTGTTCACGGTGCCATTTGCAGCTCTACGAGATCCAACGACTGGACGTTTTCTCTTAGAAACTAAAACTATTCGTCTGGTCCCATCGTTATCAGCCTTATAGACTTTTCATTGCAAGACTCTACAAGGAACCTTCGGAGCAAGGAATTAGAAGGCGCCATTGTTATCGGAGATCCTGAAGTTGGAGAAGTTATAGGGGAAAAGGAAACGTTCAAGTGTCTTAAAAACGCAAAGGGGGAGGGCTAACGTTGTTGGAGCAATTTTAGATATCGAGCCGTTAGTTAACGGGGCTTCAAGCGGCTAAAGACGTGGTCAAGCAGAAACTAAGTGAAAATCCTGGTGTCATCTATATTGCACATGGAGACTTAGAGAATGGACACATATTACTTGCCCCGTCCACACGAACAGACTCAACAATACCAGAAGAACAAGACTACATGTTAACAATGAAGGAAGTACAAAAGATCGGTGTTAAAGCACAACTTGTCGTCCTGAACTGTTGTTACAGTGGTCGTGGTGAGATCAGGTCAGAGGGAGTGGCTGGAATGAGTCGAGCGTTTCTTGCTGCAGGAGCTCGTACTGTTGTAGGGTCATTTTTTTTGTCATTTTTTCTCCCATTCCCTATACGTTCTTTGCAAAACCTTATTACCCCCCTAAATCCCCGTACCACATGCAAAAATCATGACTGGTCTCTGAAGGCCCGCTTGCATGGGCGATTTTTCACCTGCATGCAAAATTTACGCGTGTATACATGAAGGTCGATTTAAGTGCGAATCGCCGCAAAATCGCCACTAAATTTGATGTTCGATACAACGGCGATTCATCGTGAATATAGATAATAAGCCTTACAATCGCTGGTAGTTTACACTCGCGATTTTGGATCGCACCGAAAAGTGCATCGAAACTCGACAAATCTCACACATAAAATCGTTCCTTCATCTGTTGTCATCCAATTTCCCCATAGACATACTATGACAACAATCACTTCGACTCTGCTTCTAACTAATTCTACTGCATGGCTTCCTTCTTATAATGCTTAGCCAGACAGGCCACACAACACGATCTTGTTTTGGGGAACTCAATCAGGTTGGACCGCGCGTTTTCCATCGTGACTGGTTGAATGAAAACAATTACCCGAAGGGTGGCCAACAAAATAGAGGTGGGCTGATGCAATACTCAAGAAATGCCAAGGCTAAACAAACACGTTACAATAATCCTCCGTATTTTCGATATCCCTAGTTAATCCTATACTGATATGATATCTCTTTAGAACTGTGCAACAAAGCTTTAGTTGTTGCACGAAGTAGAGATGGCTTCTACTTCGTGCGCAAAGAAATATGTTGCGCGCGGAGTAGTAATACGAGCAATATTTACTCTGCTACTTGCAATGCAACAATGTTACATGGCAAGTTGCACGATTTTGTTGCCTGTATTACTGCACCATTGCAAAATAAACAAGTAAAAATAAATGTATTGTAGTTGAATGTGCGCTAAAGAGCGTGGCATACATGCTCACCCCCTAGCGTGGTGCATCTCCAGGTGCACCGTAAGGGAGTGAGATGAAAGCTGCAATTTAACGAAGTCCAAAAGTCCAATGCCTCTGTTGTTTGCGAGTCTATTTCTTGTACTTCAACTTACCTGTTGCCTTACAAGTTCTGATTTGATATGATCATTTTGATTTATTTTTAGTACTCAATTCCAGCGACATTTCGGATCTTCGTCCTCTAAGATTTGGTGGAAAACCTAACTGGAGTTTACCTGCTCTCATATCTACAGTATTTGAGAACCTCACAGGATTCTCTGCAAATTGGACTTGTCGATAATTGCACCACAGCCTGTTTCAAGAGAAGATGGAGATCATGCGCACAACCAAGCGGCCGCTTCGAAGAATTCGCGAAAAAGAAAAAATCTCAAAGAGGTGTTAAAGAAGAAATGTGCGCAACGAATTAAAGATTTTAACAGAAAGAAAAAGTTACTAGTTATTTTACCTCAAGGTGCTGACGAAGAAAAGAACATTGAACCTTTTATCGAACGAAAAGTTAAACTTGAGAACTCATTTTTTCTGAAAAAACTCAAAATTGCTAACAATGAAATCATCAAAATTGCGAAGCATTCTTGAGAGTACAGTTAAATAGTTAAATCTAGAGCTCAACGAAATCAAACTGAGTAACAACAGGAAAGTCTCCGAGGTTTACAAGTTCATAAGCGAGAAAGAACAAATTATCTAAGAACAACTTCATGAAGCCGAACTTACCGAAAGAACAACTCGAAAGTGATATGGACTACGCTTGTAATAGGATCCGAAGATGCGAAGGAAAGATCATATATCCTAATGGACAGTTAAAAATGTTTAATGAACAGATTAAGTCATCAAATTCTTATCAATCACGAACTCACAGATATTTTTATCGCTGAACCGTTTTTCTAGAAATTATTTCCTATTTTCATTTAGCAAGATGTTGGTCCATCAGGAGATGCACTAGTTTAAGGAGGGAGGAATGTTATGAGACACATTTCTGGTTTAGTTAATGTTTGTGAACAATATGTCAATGATATACGTTGGTTCATTTTCGGTACTTTCCCAAGACTAGTTCTATAACCTTGACCATATTCATAGCGACTCGTGCGATATCGTTTTTTGAGTGAAATCCAACGAGGAATTCCCGAGTTAGGAAATGAATTTTTCTATAGAATTCCACATCACATCAGAAACGCTGATTGGTTAGAAATGACATATATGTGACGTAGATACCGAGGTATTCAAATTCAATGATCTGAAAGCCGAATTCAATGAAAAATCAGGAATCACAAATAAATTTTGTTAAAGCTCCTCAAGTATGTTAAGGCCTGGGTTTGACACCAAAACGAGGCTACAATGTATTTTTCTTTTTTGGGGTTTAAAACCATCATAGGCCTAAAAGAACAAAATTGGTTTGATTATATTCAGAATTCTGATATTTCTGATAGGAATATCTACATCAAAGGTTGTCACGTGACCTATGACGTCACTTGTTAGTTCTCAAATATTCAACTGGAAATGGGGTTGTGAGGATGCTTTACTGAGCCACAATTTTAGTACTTATTTATTAAGAACATGTGGACACATATAAAACTGCCCTCACAGGTTGACTTCCATTTCACTTTCTGGAGATATAAAGAAAAATATATTTCGACTATCTGGTCACGTGACCTGTTTCACCCACTATCCCTTAAATAAACAAACATTGTCCAACTATGAGGGCAGATTCTTATAGAGAGACTTAAGAGAAATAGAAAATCATCGTAGTCTTAACTTCAAGAGTAAAACTCACCACCCCGTTTGAGATCAAAATTTCATATAGGAAAAAGGCGGGAAAGAAGGTCACGTGACCATACACTAAACAAGAAACTAAATAGTAGAAGAATTCAGTACACCATAGTGAAAGTCTTGAAGTTTTACTACAATATTTTTACCGGCAGTTTTGTTGTTGGTTCGCCCTTAGTATTACTAAACAAGAAACCATTTCTAAAATGCTAAGGCACCCATTTTCGTGAAGATAAATGTACTTTTGAAAGAATTTTTGACAAAACGTAGCTTAAAAAGGAGAAAAAGGGTTCAGCCTCGTTTTCATGTCAAACCCAGGCCTTTACATACTTGAGATTCTTTCGGACAGATTTGATGAAATTTTGAACTGGAAAAAAGCTTTAAAAAAAATTACATAATGTTGCTTTCTTTCAGACACTCTGTGGCTTCCTCACCTTTCTGCTCCTTTTCTCTATATTTGCGAAGTTCTTATGGCTAATGCTCCACGGTCTGAGGATTCACGGAAAAATCAAAGAAGTCTTTGCATCAGGCTTCAACATAGAAATCGTCTACGTGCTGTTTGGTTGGGGTGAGTATATATAAAATAACCCCCTCCAAGAGAGATCGGTCAGCTTTTAGCTAGAATTGACTAGCAGTTGGCTTCAGCTACGGAGGGAGCATGGTCGAACCTTGACTTTCTCTGCTTATTTAGGTCTGCCTCTTGTGATGTCCCTTATTGCTGTTGGTATTCAAGTTAACATCAAAAATGAAAAGGACGTGTAAGTAAATCTTGAATTATACACATCCATAATGTACTACTTTTGATTTTAGGGAATCAAGGGTAGCGCACTCGCCTCTCACCTCTGGACTCGGCATTCCATTGTAGCAGAGCTCTTGTTGGGTCCGGCTTTTCCTTGATTCAAGATTTTTCTGGGGGTTCTCTGATTTTCCTCCCTCCGCAACACCAAACACGCATGGAATCCAGTTCGATCTGTGAGTTAGATCAGCCCCCGAGGTTGTTTCAGGGCTCGATAAAATCGACAATTGATTCACCAATATCTAGTGCCCGCCATATGATTTAAAAACTTTCAGACCTGACTCGCAGCACGTACTGAAATGACCTCCCATTGGCCATCCAATTACAACATAGTTACGTTTATGGTTAGCTAACTACTGCTACACTACAACTACGAATTTACACTACACAGACTATACACTACTCACACCATACACTATTCCAGGCTAAATATTGTCCACGATATACTACTCGCCAACACAATCCACGTTATATTCCTTATTTCTTATGCAGATGCTGGACAGCCGTCGCTGGAGGGTCCATGTGGGGATATACTTGTCCCTTACTCGTCATTCTTCTGGTAAGTCACCTTAAATACAAATTCCCAACAAGTTACATAGTGTAGGCCTGTGACACAGTTGGTAGACTCAGATTAGCATTGCTCATAGCAGCACTTGTCTCGTCTCACACCTGTTGGAGAAGTGCTGAACTGAGTCGATCTGTGTATATGTTGCCTATGATTATGACAGAGCTTAGGCATGAATGGTCCAACGATGTACGTAGTAAATGCAAAAGCCATAACATGATAAGTTGAACGGATAACACAGACCTCGGTCTTGATAATTTACCACGTCATGCTCAACCTAATCCAATACTGAACTATTAGTCACTCAGTTGTATAAAGTAATTCAAAACAATGTTGTCTGATTGCTTTCTTTCAGCTGAACATTTCTGTCCTGACTGCTATTGTGGTTCCAACAGAAGAAAGAAAGACCAAATACGATTACAATGAGATGAAGTAAGAGTATTTCCACCTTATCTGCTTAATAACTATCTTCCAACAAGCTCCTACACATAATTCATGGTTCCAAAACTCCATACTTCCTATTGCTACGTCCCACAAGCCAAACGAAGTCTGCTAGAAAACTACTCAGCTGAGATTCTGATCGCAAACAGATTGGTATATTTGTTGGCCAGGTTAACAGTCTCTAGAAATTTGAGAAATCAAGTAATGCAAGAAACCTTTGAGGCAGTTTAGGATGGTGTTTGTGGGAGAAGATGTAAACCACTGGGGAAAACCAGTGCCACAGTGATTGGTTGGATATATTTTAGTCTAAACTATGAATACATGAAACACCTTGGATGTAACGAAGATTTCCCATTTAGGCAGGTGGGGGCGTCATATAGACAATGGAGATCACTCCCCACATACCTCAGTAAATCATCCCCCACTTGACCTTTACAGTGATTTTCATTTTCCTTACAGCGCTTTTCGTTTTAGCTTCCGTCAGTCAAAATAATTACGAACTCAGACTGTTGAAACTTTGATTGACGAAAGCAAAAACGCCCAACGTCGCCTAGAAGTCTGGAGTCGGTAGGTCGCAGAATTATGAAAAGCGCTGTAATGACTAATGATATCTTCTGTTTGTAGGTATCGTGTGCTCAAAGATGCTGTCCTCCTTACCTTGTTTGGGGTCACTTGTATGACAGCCTACTTTACAGTCACGCAAGAGACCTTCACGGCACAGTATTTCCTGTCGATATCGGTTGTCTTGCAGGTATGTGACGATTAATTCCTTGCCCTCTGCACCAAGGAAAGAATCAGGATGCTTCTTAGGATAGTTGAAACTGTCTGTCGGAAAAGTAACTTAGTTTTTTCTTTTGTCAAAAGTACTGGAGTCGGAACCATTCATTACCAATGAACCTTTCTTTTTTTCCATTTACAGAGCGTCGCCATGATAATCTTCGGACGAGAGGTTCGTTGTTATATACGTACATACTTTATCTTAGAAATATAGAAAGTGGTTCATCAAGACGATTGACAGTATTTCAGGGACTGTGAAAAACCGAGAAGCTCGGCCCGTGCTGCCCTCGTGCTTTTACTAGGGCGGTAGATGTTTGCCTTATCAATAATTCCAGTAATTCTAACATATGGCAAGGTCATAACTTAGGTACGGATGATCACCAACCTTTTATTCTTCGCCTTGCCATATAATAAACACCATATCTCTTACTTTATTCATTAAAATAAATGTCAGAATGTCGATTTACGTGTGTTATTGACTTGTAATCTTTTATCAGGGTCGTAAGGATTTCGTCAAAAGAAAAGAAAAGAAGTCAGATAATGCTGACACGTTATCTCAGAACACCAATGAAGAAGACTTCCCAGAAAGGTTTGACGAAGACTCCGTGTCTGACCGAAGCAGCAGCAAGAAAAGCGGAAAAGTGGTTAGTGACGTCATTATTCCTCCTCAATCCCTCTGTCTGTTAATGGCTCGTCTGTCAGTACTCTCTCCCCTACTTGCCTCTTTTACATTTCAACCGCGCGGCCCGGCGTCCATCTATTTGTTCATCCTTTTCTTATTCCTCGAAAATCATTCCTGTTGGTCCATCCGCCAATCTCTTTCGCTCGTGTCTGTTTACCATTCGTCACCCTTTCTCCTACCTTTCTTTCTGTTCGTTTCTCCGTCACACTATACAAGTGAAAGGGGAGGGGGTGGGATGTAAGAGGGCTCAGAGGTTTAAGAACCATTTCGTGCTACAAATTTTGTGTGACCATATTAGATGAAATTAGGCGGAGACACAACCCCTTCTCACGCTCAGCCTCGGGACATCCCCAAATCCTTGAATCCTGCCCTGTAAAACGTTTGAAAGTGCTGGATGCCGGCCCGAGTCATACATTATAATTCAGTTTCGAGTAATCTGTGGTAAAATTTGCGGGGGTGTCAAGTGTGTGTAACCACGATCCACTGGGCTACCTGTGGTACCCCTGAAAAATTGCTGGGGGAGGGGTCACAATTTGCGCATCCATAATCCATATGACAATCTGATTTCTCGATTTTGTCATTCGGGTTATCTGTGGTCACCCCTGAAAATCTCCGGGAGATGCCAAATGTAAAATCAATCACGATCCACCCATCCATTCATCCATGACAACCTCGTTCCTCGCTGTATACCGGATTAGATAGATGCGTTCTCCTTCGTGGAACGCAATAATTAAGTATGTAAGCCTACCCATAAGTTTTCACCTGCTTTTCAACAGATCCACTTACCTGAAAGAAGTCCACGAGTAAAGAATCAACAGATTCACTTACCTGAAAGAAGTCCACGAGTAAAGAATCAACAGATTCACTTATCTGAAAGAAGTCCACGAGTAAAGAATCTGAAAAATGGAAAAGAACAAGAACCAGACATAGATGCTTAGCAGAGTTGTAAAGAGACTTAATGATCTTGCACAAATATCCACCTTAGAATACAATGAGCGCGCAGGAGACATTTACTGCACACAAGGCATGTTCTCCGCGTCCATGCATTAACGTAAATCTATCGTGTTTCTTTAAGATAATGGGGCTTAAGGGTGCATTATATACTGTATAACAGCACTCCTCGTGTCGTCTCTCACGTGCACTGAGATACGGTGCCGCACACGTAAAACTAGATGTCTGTTTTTCGCCTTTTGTATAAAGTGATTGACAGGCTCAACATGAAAATACTCTATTGCCCAGTTTTAAAATCAACCACTGGCTAAAACAGTCACTTACTTTTGTGACAATGTCTTCTAATTCTCCTAAGGTATGGTGTGACGAAACTTACTTCTCCTTATATTACTGGCGTAGAAAAACAAGAGATTAATTGCCTATAAATCGGACTTGGCAATGCTTTTCTTCCCACAGGGGGCCTCAGTTAAACTTCCCCAGTCAACGACCAGCTTTTCCTCCCAAAAAATGATCATGCAGTCTGTCTTCAAGGCTGAATTCCTTTATGTAAAAGCAACCCAAAATGCCTCAGTTAATGAACACAAACGGCAGAATATAATGGGTAAAAACCGTTCTATTAGTGTAACCTTAGATTGTAACCATTTTATAATATACCTTAGGACTCGTTAAAGTTTACAAACGAAATGTTAACACGTACGACACATACACTTTGGGTTAAAATCATGTTCACTTAATTTGTAATACATTGACAACATACATTTTATAGAGAAAGAAATAATAAACAAGCACCTAGTGTCTCAATCAACCAGTTCATTTTTAAATGATCAAATGTAAGACTGCTTTTTTTCGAAATAAAATAGCACACAAACCACAAACACTAGTTTTGACTTCTTAAAGTTTGAAAGTTTCAAATAATTCAGAAAAAGAAAAAAGAAAAGAAAAGAAAGAACTAAAGAAAAACAAAAGAAAAAGAGGAAATATCGTATTGCTATCAAAGAACTGAAAACAAAAGCAAAAAAATCAAGACGTGAGTACCTGACAAACAGAAACCATTTTTACCGTCGTCTTCTGTCGAGCAACAGGAAAAGTCAACAATGCCAATGTAAATGTTTTAGTAAGCTGTTTTCCTGTTTTCAGTTTTGCTTCAAAACACCTATAGTTTAGGGACTTTCGCTGTTTTAGAAGGTCGTTCGTTGGCTTCCTGATGATGTTCTTGATAGTTTTCTCATCGAGTTGGATCAGTTTGTTAATTCACCTGTTCTTGTTTCCTTGGCTGATGTTTGAACAGGCAAACTCATTGACAAGTGCCTCAAGCTGACCGAAAATTACTACCCTTCGAGAAAGATGTACCAGTAAGGTTGTTTTTAAACCGCAACACCTTGAATTCTCAGGTATGACATTAATGAAAACTGAGTTGGATTTCCTTTTTTTTCGCTAGCAACCATTTACTTTGGTTCGCAGATGAGTGAATTCACATCAACAGCGGACTTTATGGACTGCGTTCACATCATATATTTAGTATTGAAAAAAAAATTCTTTGCTCAAGGCCAACCGTTAGACATCCACTCAAAATTTCAGGCAGACACAAGTTCATTTTTCTTCAGCAGCAATGCGAAGCTATTTATTTAGAGTCATTCAACATTTTGACATCTCAACTTTATTTGCCTCATCTTTTTCAGATGAAAATTCAAGATTTTATTCTTAATTGTTGTGTCTAAAGAGTCTCTCGAAACCTAGCTCTCTCGAGTTCTCCGTGACGTTTGACACGAGGAAATATGTCGAATCAAACAAACGTTCCTTCAGTAACACTCGTAACTGCGTTTTACACAACGCACTTAGCCTCGTCCATTTTACTGGTAGTTCTAAGCATCACCACTGTGGCTGGCAACGGGCTACTGCTCTTTGCAACATGGAAAGATCCCTTCAAAAGCTTCCGAAATCCTACCACAGTCTTTGTGGCGAGCCTTGGCTTGGCTAACTTCCTAACAGGGTTGGTAGTCGATCCTCTAGCTGCGTACTCAAGTCTTATGTTTTACCTAAAAAGGCGTCTTGTTACCAAGGACAACGTTTATAACCAGCTTTCTCGTGTCTCGTTTTCCTTTAGCCTGGTCACCATGAATGCTTCTTTCTTGACCGTGCTGGCTTTAACTTGCGTCCAAGTATTTGCTGTTTCATCGCCTCACAGGTACAAGGTTAAAATTACTTGTGTAAAGTGTTTGGTCTGCGTGCTTTGTATCTGGGGCTACACGATCTTGTTTTCCTTGTTGCCTGTAATGGGAGTCAGTAAGGACATCACAGCTCAGTTAGACCTTCACATAAATACTTCTACGGTTTTACTATCTCTGATTCTGGCGTATGCATTTCTGTATAAGTCATATCGGACTCACTTGAATTCTGAATCCATGAGGCGAAGTGGTGCGAGCCATTTTCAGCGGCGCCGTAAGCGTAGGCAGTTCACGCTCTTGAACCTTCTCCTTGCGGCATTTGTGATTATTTTTAGCATTCCAATCGATGTCTTGAGTCATTTCAGGTTCTACTGGAAGCCATCACATCCAGATCAACATCTTCAATATCTTATTGCTTTTGCCATAGCGGGTGACATCATCCTTTTAAAATTTGCTCTAGATCCTTTTGCGTATGCACTGAGACTTCCAAAATACCGAATAGCCTTTAAGAGCATTCTGCATCATTCGTCTTATGGAGTACCCCAGAGTTCACACCTTGGGTCCCCTTCGAGATTTGCTTCTTACGATGGAGCACTTGATTCTTGGGTGACAGGCAAAGAAATAAAACAGCTGGAAATGACGGTCAGGAACGACAACACCGAATATCCTTAAACGTATTCTCCATTGCTCGTCTTATGGAGCACCCCAGAGCTGGCATCTTGGGTTCCCTTCGAGGTTTGCTTCTTATGATGGAGCTCTTGATTCTTGACAGGCAAAGAAATAAAACAGCTGGTAATGACGGTCAGGAACGACACCACCGTACGCCGTTAGTTAGCAGAAGTACCATCAAAGGAATTAAACACAAGCCTTAATGACTTGTGATTGACTTTGACTGGCGTGGGAAAACTTGGCGATAAGCTGGCAGAGAAATTTCAGCAAAAAACCATGAAAGATCTTCCTCATGCCAGATCATTTCTCCCCCGCCATCTTTTATGGGAGGAGTGGGGGGAAAAAGAAAAGTAAAGGCTCGTATTAGAAAAAGGCCCATTTATTTGTCTCATCACTGATGTACGAAAAAGCCATTTATTTAATATTGTGATATAGTAAATAAGAAATCTCTGGTATTATCAATAAATATATGTAAAGATTACGATTCTTTTAAACAAGATCAAATTTCATGATTGAAAATTTACCAAATCCAGAAAAATATTACCAAATCTTGATGATAACTTATCAAAACCGAATGATGTCTGTACTTCGTTCGTCTCGCTTCTCAGCACGACCGATTCTAAAGAAGCGAGTCGAAACGTTGTAAAGCTTGACTTCTAAAGATCAAGCCAAGGAAAAACGATATTAAAAACGCAAACGGAAGGAAATTAAGGATTTACTTGGAAAGAAATCTCTGCGAATGAGGAGATATCCTTTTTGGAAACGTCATGACATTCTCAAGCACTGCGAGAAACCTACTTCTTGGTTATTCGATATTCTAGTTCATCAGCGCATGGTTTGCCTTATTCAAGTTGGTACACAAACATCAGAATAAACTTTCGATGGCGAACAAGAATGTCGGTATAAGGGATTCTGGTAGTAGCAATACGAGGAACGGCACACTTATTAATAATTCTCTTTTACATTAATCTAATTCACTTTCATCCACCTCAGACTGATCAATATGAGAATTGCTCGAGTATCCTGTAGCGGACGGAGGTGCGGATGGGGGCATCTCTTGACGTGACAGCCCATCGCCATTGGAACAATTATCAGTTGTAACATTCGGAGCTTCTGGTTTCGAAACTTTTTCTTCGGGTTGATCAGTGTTAAGAGTTCTAAATGCTCCATTTTTCATTGGCAAAGCCTCTTCGGAGACAGAACACATGTTTTCGTTAGTTCTATGGCTGTCTTCCACATGTGTAGAAGATTCTGACCGCTCGTTGCTAGGAAAACCATGGTTAAACGAGTCTTCTTTGGGTTCTTTGGTAATAGAAGACGATGGTTCCATAAAAGTAGTTGGTACTTCTTGGCTCGGAGCCAAAGGTGTCCGAAACGTACGCGAAGTCCGTCGTTGATAGAAAAGTACGTAAGCACATTTAGACAAAACGCGATCTTCCGATGAATTTGTCACGCTTCGATCATCACAGTAACGCCAACCTAAAGAACAAAATAAACGAACTCAGAAAACTGATTTGGTGACGTGTGGTAGCCAGCGAGGACTGATAGAGTGAGAAAGGAAGCTTAGTAGACTGCATAGTGGGTAGCCTGCGTAGTGACGCATTGGAGTGGAGGGCTGGGGCAGGTGCCGCAGACTTCATACTGGAATCCTCATTTATTGTTGTCGAGTGAATCATCCAATCACGTGTAGTTACGGTCGGTAAGGTACGCTACAGCTACAGCTACAGCTACAGCTACATTACGGCTACGAATTTGGGATATCGTTTTCCACTCATACAAAATCCGCTCTAGAATGCTCTGTCTAGAATGCTCTGTCTAGAATGTAAGGAATAAGCATTGTTGATAAGAGGGGGATTAATTTTTTCTCTCTTTACAATTCCCTTCCTCTTGTGATAAATGGAGAAAGGTGTACTAATACTAATATGGTCTTCGCTTTTTCCTTTTACCTAATGTTTGATCCTGCGAGTCGCATCTATCAGGAGTTCTTGCATAAGCAGTATAATGTCCAAAATTAACGGTTCCCATGTGATTGGAAACAGCGAAAAGGTCGTAGACATCGTTAGCCTGTCCCTTATCAACAGTAAAGGCAGACATATCCAAACCCCTGATAAACATAAACAAACACTTCAATAAATATACTCATTTTAATAACGTTAGTCAAGTGAATAGCTATACAGATGAGACTGCGGTGAGGATCATGGCAAGTACTTAAAATAAAAGAGGTTAGAATCTTGACTCTATAGCTACATCTTGACGATACACAGAGGAGACGTGGTAAAAGATTTCAGGTTAATAAAGGCATCACAAGCAACTGGACAAATACTTATGGTCCTCATTGGTCTCATCTTTGTAGCTTTTCTTGTGACCATGTGTATATAACAGAAATTATGAAGCAACCCATCATTTAAGATACCCCAATTTTCATACCTCAAAGGAAACTCGACAAGTTTTGTAATCTTATCCCTGTATAGTATATTTCTGAAGGAAAATCGCTTCAGATGGATAATTAGTATTTCTGGTAGCTTCCATACGGATAACTGCTTGGTAGCTTGGCGATGAACTTTACATTTGGGACAGTACCTGAAAGAAACACACAAGACAGACCAGTTAGGCAAGCAGACTGTTTAGTGGGAAAGTGTCAAGATTCTCAAATTTGAATGAACACTAGAATAAGATAACTGAACTAAGAGTAACTCACCAGGCATCGCCTTTGCCTAAAGTTTCTGGTTCCGTAAAGAGTTCAAGACATTCTTTTAATGTACAACTGTACCTGTCTAAGATACAGAAGAAGCCGCAGAATTAAATTCATAATTTACGGGACAAAAAAATCAATTCAGTCAAGATACTTTAAAAAAGTCAAGTTTAGGATTTCAGCCATGTCATACTTACTAGACAGCTCTTCGCTTTCACATGACGGATGTTCTTCGCATTCCTTAGAAAAAGGAAGATGAAGAAGAATCAAAATAAGAACTTAAACGTAGTGGCCCCTGCCTCAAATGGCTTCCTTCCTAAACAAATCAAAACGTCGAAAAACCATCGCCATTTAATCACAACGCTTGAGGAAGGACGCCAGTCGAGAATAACGGTATATGGTTTGTTTTGCTAGATACTGATATTGTTCAGTACAAATATTAGTCAATTTCCAACCTCGGTCTTTATAATTTACGATATCATGCTTAACTTCATCCAATAATTGCTTACACAATGACCAAAATTAATAAACGAAAAAAACCCTGACTCCCCAATAGTTATATTTTGCTTACTTAAGTTCGTTTTCTTCTTCACAAAATTTTTTTGAATAAACCAGAAATCATTACATACCATTTTCTTGTTTTTGACATTAACCCAGTTCTTTTGTTTTGGGTTATTTCTCCAATCTAAACCCAGAATTCTGTCTGACAAATCGAGGGCGTGGTCACCTGAAAATACATAGAGGATATTACACGGCGTGTGGCGAAGATATGAAGTTTATCTTCGAGTGGTGAAAACAATATTTCACTCGTTCGCTGCGCTCACTCGTGAAATAT
>JAAAQI020132010.1:0-13419 GCA_011800005.2 Stichodactyla mertensii | reverse complement strand
TACTTAACTTATATATATATTTTTTTTTTTTTTTTGTTAAAAGTAATTTACAATTTTTAGTACTATTTCCCGCTCGTTTTGTTACTGGGCGAGGCAACCAAGACAGATGCAGTAGCAAATCTCATCTCGTCTTGTAGATTAATTTAGTTTTAATTAACGAAGCTATTCGGGGAAGCCGGACACCGGACGGATGGGGTACCAGAGCATTATGAACGGCTAGTTCCGTTATGTTTGATAGGAGATAGGAGATAGAAGTCTCAACTAACAGCAAGAATTTCCTGATTTTCTAAAAGGAATTCCATTCTAACTGAATTACACTTTGATTTAAATCGATTCAAAAAGCTTGATAAAAATTATTTGCCCGTCTGAAGCGGAAAAATTCTTGAAGTAAGTATAATTACTTTGTAGTTCAGTAGTAATTTGTACAAAAATTGGTCTGCTCTTTTATAAGATACGACTTGCAATTTTTTTACCCATCGTGATTTGAGATGAGAACTGGCTAACTAGTACTAAAGGACCCATGAAGGGCCGCTGTAACTATCGACATTCCATCATTCTGCGGATTGATCGTTTACTGTAAGATTGTGTTCAAGTGAGAGAAACATCAGATCAGATTTCCTAAGACGGGCGTGCGGTACCGTGTCGTGTCGTGCGGTACTGTGTCGTGTCGTGGTCGTAGTGGTGCAGTTCCCAATCGATAGCTAGATAAGAGTGATCTTGTGCGCTGGCTGTGTTTGGTTCAACTAAACTGATGTCGTCAATTTCGTACCGTAATGGTGACGTCATTGTGACGTAGCTTTTCACAATCATCCAATATGTACGTTTAAAATATGTTAACCTATCAATGTATAGAAGAATTTAAACCAACAAACTGCGAGATACGACTTACTATTTGTTGATATTATTAATTATTTCCGATTGCTAATTAAAACAAAAGGATTCCATTGAATTCTTTTTTGGCCACTCACTTGTTACTTTTTCAAAAGGATTCAAGTAGCTTCGGTTATTCAGTAAAACTGGCTCCGTACCGTTCAATAATTAACACATGACACTCTCTTCATTCAATAGACTATCTGTACACTCTTTCATTTGGAAAGAAGAGAACAGAATAAGTTTAATTATTAGCATCTGTATACTACAAGCATTTAGGTGAACTGCTTATAACCTGTCGCCTGTAATAATACATGTATTCACCTTATGGATCTCTGATGACTTGTTAACTAAGTCGTTATGTATAAATTCTACCAACACGAAATGATTTCACTTGGAAACCACACACACGCCTCCAACCTCCACACACACACACACACATCCCTTATTAGAAACCTTACTCATAATATTCCGTTCGAAATACATCAATAAATTACATGAGTTGTGCGAAATGGAAGATGGAATTGCGAATCAAATCAAATCAAAGGAGGCAATTCTTTTCCATATACCTGATTAGTACTATAAGAGTTTACTCTTAACTTACCAAAGCTTTAGACTAAAATTTCTTGAAGTAAAGTGGTTTGAATATTACCTTTTCTGATTTTTTACAGTAAAGACAAAGAGTTTTCTTTAAAATCAAGCCTCATTTCTCTTTCAATAATGCTCTTTTAATAATGCTCTTCCATCTGTCAGTACTTTAACCTTTAGTGCTAATACCCAGTGCTGGAGGCAAGGAAAGAGAGATTCTGTCGCGAAACCGTTAGACTTTGATTGATGTTCTTAAAAAAGCTGCAAAATGAAGCGTTCAATTTCATCCCAAGACCTTCCAAGTTAGTTGATCAGACGGTCTGCCTCAAAGGTCGAACAGTATTCATCACACGAAACCCGAAATATTTTTGGATGTGCTATTAATGCGTTGAAAGCTTCTACATTTGTTAATCAGTGATTTCTACAAATACAAAACTGATTAATTTGTTTACAAATTTTAGATATAATACCTTGTTAAGTTATCTTTAAGCTCAAAAAATGTTTTAAATAAACTTTCAGTCGCAAGGCATCATGAACTTCGTAATGATTGGTGCTTGGCACTCACAAGCTTTGTCGATGGGGCTTCGTTTACTCCGTTAAAACGAAATCATTTAAAACGAAATCAGTTTGAAAACACCATTGTCTCGCAAAATGAATTTAAAGTTAATGGCTTAACTAATCAGTTAAAGCTTATATTCAGGCTTTTTGACCAGTTTTTCAGAACGTGAATTCGATTCAAAAACAAGCGACGATTCAATTGTTATTTTAATCTAAATTTAAAACTATTTTTCTTGCGATATCCACTTTTTCTTTCCAAATATTCCAAAGGTAATCAAACCTTGATGTATCTCCATCCTGTACAAGAACATGTTGATACTTTTCTGTGGTTTTTCAAGGTCAAACGATCACTGTTCTCTCAACCACAATTTGACATCTCTCTTCAATTACTTTTCACGCCCTGAAATACCTCAAGAATGAGTCATAGATTCCTAATTGAAGAAACATCGATACACACACACACACCGGACATTGCGTTCTGCTAGATATTTTCCTAACATCTTAAATCTAAGTTCAGAACAATTGAAAGTCTCCTAGTCTTGTAACAAACTCAAAGCATGCATCAATGTATAAACGCAGAATTTTTTCACTTATTAACTGTTTATTTTACCAAGACTGAAGAGTTTGTATTAATAGCTCAAATATAAGCCCAATGAATAGCATTTAACTAGGGTTTGGCTATTGCCTGCTATTCACTATTCTTGACATTAGTAAATACTTTCGATGAGTCAATAACTAATACAACCAACTAATGGGAGAGGTTTTCTAATTAGTACTAACCCTAGATCAATGATCCTGAACATTCTTTCTATTTTAAGCATGATTTTCGTCAGTTAAGAGTATAAACAACACTGGTGGGAGATGTCATACTACCAACACAAATGACCGTATATCAACGATTTTTATGAATAGAAGTTCGACACTCCTTTTTTCGTTCCTTTGTCTTTTTATAATCCAAAGTTCTCGTGAGTTCAAGAATAATAACTAAAAGTGGGAGAGGCTTTTGTATCAAGTTAAGAGGCACTTAACTCCGTAATTTCAATGAGTTTAAGAAGTGTTTTTCAACTGGTCTAGTAACTAAAGTATATTAAGAATAAAAGCGTTAGCATTCCTGCTGAGTACCAACACTTTCCGGCAATGATTCTTTTTAAATCACTTCCAAAGCCATTCCGTCCTGATCATCAATCTCAATTATTACTTATACATCTATTAATTAATCTCCATTCGCCAAGAGGTCAAGACGTGTAGCACGCCTATGCTTTCAATACCATTTTTCCTTCCGAGGTCTTGCTTCTAATGGGTTGGCCAACATATCGATCGACCTTTCGGTTCAACCGTATATTTACAACAGAAAATACTTGGTAAACAAATCTAGGGGAGACGTATCTCTTGAAAAGCCGCGAATGCTATCGTCTGATTTTGGTTTCCTGTTCAGAGTAACCCGCGTTGCTTGCCCGTTGGCCCGTTCCTCAGGCTCAAAATGGGAAATGTTTGAGAGATTTTATCTTAAGAGACATTGGAAATGACAGTTACCCCTGAAAAAAATCTTGCCTGTTATCATGCTACAACAGTACGAAACTCTACCGGACCAATACAGGGTTTTATTGCCGTCTTCCTGCCTCTTTCATTCCATTCACTTATTCATTCATTTATTCACTTTCTTACTATCTCAATAGTATGTTTCTTTCTCCGTATTCGTTTCTTGCTTGCTTGTTTTGTTCGTTCGGTCTTTGGTTCGTCTCAGTCATTTGCAACTCCATCCACCCATAGATGCATCTTAAAAACACGATAACGTGTATAATTAACGGAAGGACAAAATATCTTTCATAGATAATAGTTGATAATAAAAATGTAATACACGAGCAAGTTGCGAAAGTTTGGAACCAAAACTGGTTGACTAAAAAATCTCGGTCAAAATTGATTCTTTGCATCTCCAAAATCCTTCTATCGAATGAACCCAAAAGGCCTAAAAGAAACTGGCCTAATCAATGATAAAAACAATTAATTATTCCAATTGAATTGCCAAACGGCTTCTCGGGATTTCAGACAAGCCAGTCTCTGCTGCTTTAGATGTCATGTTGTCCATCTAATTTTAATATTCTAAACTCTAATCCAGCTCTCTGAATTTAGTACCCACTAATTCTCAAGCATTACCGGTAAAGAACGAAATACTAACCAAGGGAATGACATGTGGTCTGAAGCGGAAAAGATATATATTGCTATAATACATGATTATAGTGTTCCTTCTATATTTGCATAGAATTTTAGAAAACAAAAATCAAAAACCAAAACCACAAAGATTAGTGAGGTGCGCTCTCTTCTAAGCTGCACAAACCCTTTCTAAAATGGAAGCATTACTTTTGACTTGAAACGCGCCGAGAATTTCCTTGTGGTGGTATTTTCCATCAAATTCAACAAGGAAACAGTTTGATTTGAATTCGTATAAATTACTTGAAGCACTGACCACAGAATATCCTGCATCTCAAATGTAATGTATTAATACCCGGAGAGGTCGGCCAGTGAGGTTTGCGGAAATGGCATTGTTGAAAATGTCTTTGAGAGATGGTTTTGCCCAGTCGAGTTTTGATTCAGCCTGTTTACATGATGTTAAGGTGCTGTTTGAGTTCCCCTAGCCAAAGACAACAAAAAACTTCAGTGTACCTAACAATTAGGAAGACTTCAACTCCATTATAACAGGTCATAGGTTTACAGGGAAATAAAGTAGACTGATAATGACTTCACAAATATATATCAAGCATTTTCTATATTTCAGAGTAACTGGAATTGTTTGGGAGCTAGAACGAGAAAGGTTCCTATCAAAAATACTTTCGTCATCGCTTTGCTAACTTTATTTAGTTTTGTTTCGTTCTCATTTCGAGCACAATCCGCCGGTATCCAGACGTCTATTGATTTCGAATTGTTGTCCTCCACGGCTAGCCATTTAGTAAAACAGAATTATCTAATGGTTCAGTATACATCGCTGTGATTCCAAAAGTCTTGTTGGTTTTTCCTTAGTAAAACAATAGAATTAATCGATGTATTTGAGTCGCACGGCTCGATTAAACGCGCTAGACTACGCGTCGTCGATTTTGCTCCGTACTGATGTGCGTGTTCTGTTTACATGCTTACCCTTGGCAAAGGCATGTTGTAAAACATGGACTGGACTGGACTGGACTGGACTCAGTCAGTCCGCGTTTTATAAAACGCGGACTCAGTAATATGCGTCACATGTGAAGTGGGGCATATGGTTTGGGTTTCCTAAAGTAAACTAAGGGTCAGAGCCTCCAAAAAACAACGACCACGACCGTAAAAAATAGTTAGTATTTTTGGTACTTTAAATGGAGTACAACTCAAATCAACACAGAATATTTACAAATAATGTTCGGCGTCAGGTGACGCTGAGAGCTGTGTCACAAACTCTACTTTTCCCGCCAAAACGGGCGTGTTCGTCATAGGTCGACCCAAACCATGTGCCCCACTTTACATGTGACGCATATTACTGAGTCTGCGTTTTATGAAAAACGCGGACTGACTGAGTCCAGTCCAGTCCAGTCTATATTTTACAACATGCCCTTGGCAAACCTTACACGAAAACGCGCTTAAAATTCAACATTTATGTATTTGATTCATAGTCTTTCTCTCCCCCAACTCATTCATTCATTCATTCATTCATTCATTCATTCTTTCTTTCTTTCTTTCCTTTTTCTTTTTTCTCTCTCTCTTTCTTTCTCTCTTTCTTTCTTTCTTTCTTTCTTTCTTTCAAGGTCAATACTCTTTTATCTAAGCATTTCAGAGAATATATTTATGAGGCTATACGCTAGTACTACTACTACTACTAGTACTGACTAGTAGTAAATAGAGAATTCTCTACGACACACGTTTGATCTAAGCAGCTTGAATATGACATCAACAGTACCAAATACGCAGCGCATGACGGGGTTGGCCGACGGCTAACAGAAGAAAATGACATTTGGTATTTCCGTATCTCGTCAGAAATGACGCTGGAATCTAACGGCCCTGGAGCGTTGATTCTAAAATCCTGAATCTAGCTCTAAGGAGAAAGAAATTTTCACCTCATGGATCTTGTGGGTCGGAGTGGATCAAGAAGCAGAAAAATGTGATGTAGTTTGATTTTTGGATTTTAGAGAAGACAAGCTAAAGAAGGGTTTGGACAGGTCTTTCTTCACTTCATCAGACATCAGAAATAGAATCAACAGCCAGCCGAGACAGTTTGACGTTGTACTGAACGTTTGATTGTTCTAAGATGTTTCTTACTTGTTTATAGGAAAGCATGACAAACTCTCTTCCGGTCAGGTCGTGTTGTCGAACCCTTTTTTAACGACGAGTTTCCTTCCGATCTCGAAGTATCTTGAATAGCAGGAAATATGCGGCTAGAATAGAGACAGCTAAGTAGGTTCAAAATACAACCCTTGAAACAATATGCACGAAATTTAAGAAATATTTTCCTCATCAAAAGTGACCTTTATTAAAAAATTGAGCTCTGCCATAATTGTAAAATTCGTTGGATATTGAATTATTGTTGTATAACCCGCATTCTTCTTGCTGTTTTGATGTTTTGATGATGTTTTTTGGGGTCGTGTACAGTGCTATCCGCTTTCAAACCACAGGTATTTAGGGGTAATGAGTAGAAGCCAATTACAAGACAGACTGGAGAACAATAGGTAGTAGGAGAACTATCATCACCGGTATAAGAGTGCAGGACAAGTGTCTACCAACACCTCGTAACTGGTGCCAAAGATCCGAGAATACGAAAGAGAAGTGTTAAAACACTTCAAAGGGTGTGAACATTGTCTGTTAGACTTAGGACTGATTGAATATCTATCGGAGCAGTAATCATTTGGTCGTTGTACAACATGTCAGTCATTGTACAGAACAGCTCTGCCTTCACCCCTGTAGTACAAAGTACAAAAAAGTCATCATTTAGTCATCCCTTTTCGATCAAAAATCTCCTAAACTTAGAGGATAGTCCTAGCGATGTGAGCAGGGAATCGGTTTGTACCCCGAACATGCCTTCGGTGCGCAGTAGCGTGATAATACCGCCTCTCTCACAAAGCTTCCCGCATTGGAAAAGACCAGCACCGATGTGCTATGAAGAACAAGACAGCACTAGAATACCACCATGGATTTATGCCACTCGCTACTGCAGACAAAGCATTCCTTCAGGTGAGTCTTATTAAGATTTATTGCTTTCTATAAATCATGTAAACTTGCCATTAATAAGCTAACCCGTGACATGTTGAACGATCTTACTTCAGAAAAACCATGTATCAAATCCTAAAGTACTTTTGTCTTGATAGCTTTTCCCTGATGAATCTCAGTGAAGAATAAGATTTTAAAAATTATGATAATCCAAGATTCAAACAAAAATTTGAAATAAGTTTCATGCTCAAGAGTGACCGGCTGGATTACACGTCTGGCGACATAATTTATCATCCGATGAAGGATGATGAAGGAAGAGTTATTTCATCAGGGCTATCCTACATGAATCCCAGGAGAGCTATACCAGTATTAAGAGTCTTTAACATCCATTGATAGATATTCACATTTAAGAGATGTCGATAATCACTTTGAGTAAACTGTAACAAAGAAAGGGAAACAGTTTGGTCTTAAAAGCTGCAAAACCAGGGCGAAAAATCTTGTTTATTCGATGGCTTTCAGAGACAGAAATATCCAAGCGGGAGAGTTCGTGCAGTCTTGGTTGGCGAGACTTTTTTTTTGATAAGGAATTTCAACTGTTTCTGTCCCCCACTGATAAGACTATACTATCTTCTCAAAACGTCCGTTAAGCTTAAGGACAATCCGAGTTTGACGTATCTACGTAAACAAATTCGATGTTGTTGCTATTTTTTCCGTGTAGTTGTGGAGCTTGATTTGCTTCTTATTCACTGAGGAGTGGCTAAAGACGGATATACGCGGTGAATCGATGAGAAAATAGCAGGATGACGAGGGACAATACTAGATTTATACATTTGTCATTTCTAAATATGTAATTATTACTTATTGTACAAAACTATTTATATCTTTGAAATGTTTAATGCAAAACAACAACAACAAAAAGAGCAAATAGTTATCAACTGTCTAGTACGCCAAAAGTTGTTTTTAAAGCAGTTGATCTGTGTATGAGGTTCAAGCAATGTGAAATGTTTTTCGACGCATTTATTGTCCTCGAAAATGTGGTTAAAAAGGATTAGAGTTGAACGACAATTATAGAGAATACTTATGTGAAAGCAAAACTAGCCATATTTCTTAACTTCGATACTACAGCGGGTAGGCTTAACTTACTATAAACAACGACCTCAACTTTACGGCCAACATTTAATTTTGATATTCTAGTAGTCGTCGTGGTCAGTATTCTAGGTTAAACTACCAGAGGATTTAGGAAAATGTTGTCAAACTCTTCTGCGGTTGTCAGAATAACTTAGAGTCAGTCTTTTGTGGGAAAAGGTTCTTCTCTTAGCTGCGCTACCCTAATTCTGATCTGGGTCTGGTCTGGTTTAGGACAATGGCATCTGTTGTCTGTATCTTTAAGTAGCGAAATCTTCTTGTACATAGTAAAACCTCGGTTTTTCCAATGTCGTTTTAAGCTTCCACTTCACAGGCTTACAATCTCATAAATCGTCATCATACTGCTACACCGGTTTAAGTTATGAGGTACTTACCTAATAAGTAAGATAATTTTAACAAACTTGTAAAACTTAGATACATTCTCAACAAAAGCAACACCTGTGGTGTCAGTTAGTAACTTTCACATCGCTAAGATGGTGTTAATGGTTCAGCGCCGTTAAGAACCGTGTCTCCATTAAGGTGTGAATTTAATTACTTAGTAATTGATCTAACAGAAGGTTCAGTGTGGATAGATAGAGCTTGATATCAATGGACAGAAACTGCAATTCATCCAGTCGTTCAAAATCGTTAACATTCTAGTGTTATTTTCATCATTGTTTATAAAAACAAGGTTAAAAGTATTACGTGTAGTTGGGCTCTCTATTTGCATGAGATTATTTAGGAAATACAGAAATATTTTTTACTACAAACCGAATGATAAGAGGCTTTATGACTACCGCGTGCAGTTTTTAACGATTTTTTACCTGTGTCTGCGTGAATGCGTGTCAAGAAAGCCCTGATAAGATGCTTAATTCTTGTAGCTTTGGATGAAATCTTTTACTGCAAGAAACATCTCTTACTAGAGCAAAGAACAATTAAATAATCTTTTTAGTTATAATTATTGATCATGATGAGTTTTCTGTATAGGCTCAAGAGAACTGAAATTACCATTGCACTCCAATCGCTTATGGCTGACATTCAGCATCTTGCTGTAACACTGGAAATGTGATTTCTCGTTTTATTCCTTTTGTCATGACATCGAAATTTCTTTTTATTGAGTATTAGTGTAAAACTGCAGCAATAAAATCGGTCTCGTTGCTGAGTCGTTTTTTACTCGTAAAATGTTGTAACATTACTTTGGTTTCTACATTCCCTTACAATTCTTTTTCTTTTTCTATTTAATTTATTTTCACTTATTTTTTATTTTTTATTTTTTACTTCATTTCGGGTAAGCGCTACAGCTATAAAATGGCTTTCTTGTGGATAGTTTTCTTGCCTATTTGACAAGTTTTCTCCTAGTTATATGTGGATCTGTTTCGACACTCAGAATTCTTGTTCTTCCTGCTGACATGGTGTTTTATGTTATGGAACGTCACAACATTGGATTGTTTTCTTGCAGACTGATGCCCTTTCCGACATTGAAATGGGTTTTTTCATTCCATCGTTCACTTGTAATATGTTACAACATTGAAATGGTTTCTCAGTGATCTGGGGTTTTTTTTCTCTCTCTCTCTCTGTTAAGGAATTATAGTTATATCACATGAGTCGCCCTTCCTGACATTCGAATGTTTTTTTCTCGTTTCTAGCCATCTAACACTCTTCTATCACTGCAATAGGCTCAGGGTTTTCGACATCACTTACAATTATAAAGCCGTGTGAAGTCCTAATGTAATTTTATATATATATTTTTTAAATAACTGAAACTGAAATTCTTTCCTTTGGTTTTAGGAACTTTTATCAACGTCAGAAGACCACGAAAACCGCTAAAGAAACACAAGCAACGCCCTCTCTTCTCTCAAAAACAAATCCAAAGACTCGAAGAAGAATTTTCCAACGAAAAATACATATCAAAGTCAAGGCGTTCAACCCTAGCAGCCGAGATAAGTCTGACTGATGCTCAAGTCCGCACATGGTTTCAAAACCGACGCACAAGATGGAGGAAGGAGGTCCATGGAGACGATCAGATATGTCTTTCTGATGTAAGAAACCCGTGGCAGATTCCTAATTGTGAGGATAGCTTGACAAATAGCTATGCAAGGAACTGCTTCATTGTGAGGGGATATTGTTGTTGAAAATCAAGCTTCGATTTTGCGCTGAAGAAGAAGAAGAAGAAGAAGAGGAAGGACTAGAACTAAGGGGAAAGAGAAGGAAAAGAAAGCTTTTATAAGTAAAAACAACACAATCTTCATATAAGAAAAATAATGGTCTAAAACTCAGACACACTATGTTTAAATACCTGATTGGTCAGTTGCATATACAAACAACCAGTCAAAACGTTGGTTGGTTCATAAATGTTCCAATTTTACTACGCGCATGCTCGAAAAACAATGCCGGATATCAAATTAGTTTTGGAAGAACCCTTTTAAAAGCTTGGTCATTCTCAGATTATAGAGAAAACAATGTCAACATTAACATTATATTCGCAATATTGACGAAAAGTGAGCATTTAGTTTTGATGCCCGTCTGCCATTTTCCCGCCTTAATACCGAACATGCGCAGTACACTCTTCATCACTGTCCCATAAAAGACAAGCAAGCGTCAGTCAGTCGGAGCTGAATAGAATAGTCCGATAAAGAACAGCAAAAATCTATGTAAATATATCAATACCTTTGAAATTAATATGTCGAGACTAGTATACTCATATAAGCAAATACATACGAATATAAACGTGTGAAAGACAGAATATATAAGTAATTATGTTCAAGGAATTGAATTGAACTGGAATTGCAATCTTTTAAATTCCGAATTAACCAGCCATAGTACTGGGCGTTAAAATTCTATAGCCGAGAGTCTAGAGTATTTCTTATGTGTGTTCAAAGCTTGTACTAGAAGTGTAAACAGAAGAAATTATGGAGAAACGTTACCATGTGCGTCAGATCAGCTCACTGTGCAACGAATGTAGAATATGCACCTATTTTAAAAATCGTTGTCACAGCCGGAGCAACAGTCAACACTCCAAGGCCGCAAAGGATTTTGGTCATTTTTCTCATAAATCATGTTTGCAGTACTGGTATTTTCCAAAATATTCGGTTTAACACCCGCGCTACCACTGCAGCTTGCCAGAAATATGTCACAAACGCATGCAACCAAAATATACTCTAGATGAATTAATTTTGAGAAGAATTACCAAAATCCTTTGCAGTCTTGGAGTGTTGACTGTTGCCTTCAGCTGTGACAACGATTTTTGAAATAGAGGTTCATCCCTTCATGTAGGAACACACGAGTTGCTACGAAAATAGAACTACAATACAAAACAATGGAATAGATAACAATGGAAAAATTTGAATAACAATGCCTTGTTCCTACATGAAGGAATGATCGAAATAGATGTATAACATTAAGACTGTGAACAAATCTTTTCTTTCTTTCTTTTCTTTTTTTTAATAATAATCTTTATTCCATCCATCAAAAGAGAAAAAGAGGAAATTATTTACAAATATATTAATATAATTTCATATCCTTACAAAGTCAAATGTCAGGAGGAAACGTTTCTTATTAGAATCAGTCGTGTAGCGTTTTTAATACTGTGTAAAAAAAATCAATTTTGATATTCAATTTTGTCTATTGAAAGTCTAAATCTAATGCCTTTCTTGTATTACCGATTTTTTTTTAGGTGATATTGTTTCCTATTATTTTTTATAGCTATATAGCACTCTACTTTCTCATGATATCTTAGATAAGCCTTGACTCCTGTCAGATCCATCTGGCTCAAAAAACTCCTACATCTATAAACATATTACTTAAAGATTAATAATATGAAATTAATTGGTATAGGATCTGATTTACCACTTCTTCCTAAAATCATTATATAGGTGTTTAATATAGGTAGGTCTAAACTATAATTTTTAAGCCAGTTCACTATCCCGCCATATAAATTACGCGTAGTTTCACACTTAACAAAAAGATGTTCTATTGTTTCTATTTCTTGTCGACAAAAAGAGCATAAAGGGCTATCTATTATCTTAAAGCGAAACAAGTCTTTGTTAAGATATAGGCAATTATTAAGTATCCTGTACTGAAACCATCTTAATTTTGTGTCTATTGTTACTTTATTGATCAAGGAAAATGCATTTCCCCAATCAATCTCGTGATCTTTTAATATTGACTGCTATCTACGCTGAGACTAAGGAGGTTCCACCTTCTTAGTAACTAATTAATTTACGATACACTTGCTTTGTAGAAATCTTATTGATATTGATTACCTTATCATTTAATGATATTTCTCGAATTACTGGAGAGATATCTAATATATATTTCAGAATTTAAGTATTGTCAGAAGTTCATGAACTTCTGGTATTGTTTCAAAACTTTTTGCCACTGTACTGGAATAGCCTTGATAAGACCCATCCACACTAACCAATCAGTACTGGTTAAACCCTTTTTCACCTGCTGCCTCCCATTGAAAGCCTTTTTCTGAATTCCAAAGGTAGGAGACGTTTCATGCGATGTGAACAAATCAATCCGCACCATCGAATGTGAATGACAAAGATTATTATTAAGATTATTAGACGGATAGCTGTCACTGCTAGCCATCGCTACACAGCCATATTCATACATGGTATTAATGCACCTTTCCCGAATCGGTCAGAGGACTGGGTTCTAGTCGACCTCGCAAAGCATCTATGGATTGTTTGAAAGGGCACGAAAAATGGCGTCTGCATCAAATTCAGAGAGTTTAAAAATGTCCGAAGAAAGCAATATTCTAAAGGAAGAAGACATTCCAGGGCGGGCAAAAATTCCAATCAATAGAAGAGTGTAGTGTGGCTCAGTTGAGATGGCTACTGTGCAGAGAAGCAAAAAGGCTAGCTTGATTGCCACATAAAACCTCACACAAAAAAAGGAAAGGAAAAGGAAAAGGAAAGGAAAGGAAAGGAAAGGAAAGGAAGGAAGGAAGGAAGGAAGGAAGGAAGGAAGGAAAAGAGAAGAAAAATATGTGATCCTTCCGGGATTCGAACCCGAGTCTGACACGATAATTTATGCCAAAAATCGGTGAACACACTAACCATACCCCCGAGACATTTCCTTGAAAGCTGAGGCGCAGTATGGATTTCCGAGCTT
>JAAAQI020131999.1:0-13419 GCA_011800005.2 Stichodactyla mertensii | reverse complement strand
TATATAATAAACAGAAAAATACATGGACGCTTGGAGATATGGAATATATCTTCTCGTGTTCAAATTTGATATCTCACTCGTTTGCTGTGCTCACTTGTGAGATATCAAATTGAACACTGGAAGATAAATTCCATATCTCCACGCACCCATGTATTATTCTCTATGTATCCAGGTTTTCTCGAAGGGAGTGCACCCCAGGATCTTTTTGAAGGGGGTGCTCCAATTATGTTGGGGAGTCAAACACCAAAAGTAAATAATATTAAATCCATAAATCACTGTAAGCTGCTCCTCTTGGGGGGGGGGGGGGGTGCAGTTGTGCATCCCCTTCACCCTTCCCCTAAGTCCACTCATGGAATAGAGGAATTTTAATCAAACTTCTGCATTGGTTGCTCAAATACTGGGGGTTTAGTCACTTACGGGTTCTCTGATCTTCACTGTCAGGATCTATATACTTCACCTAAAGAAAAAATTCCATAAAGAAACATTCAGATGGCAAGCTTGTGATTGTTATGAACCAGTGAAATGGAAATTAAACTGTCAACTCACATCAGCTCTGTTGATCAGAAGCTCCATTGTCTTGAAGATGTTATCAGTCACCACAGCTTTCTGTAGACTCTGAAAAGTAAGAAAATATTTATAAGAAGTTGAATGCCAAATTTAAAAAGTATTTACTGCAAGGTTTATATGTAAACAACATCATACCTGGCCTAGTGCTTCTGGCTTGCCGTAGTCCTCAGAGATTTTCATGTACTTCATGTCTTTATACTTGGAAAAGATGAACTCTATTCTTTTTTCACTGAAGATATTACAAACATCAGCATCAGCACCACCACAAGCATTAACACCACCACCAATACCACTACTACTACCACCATAATCATCACCACCATCATCACTGCTACCATCATCATCACTACTACTGTCATGCTATCATCATCACTGCTACCATCATCATCACTGCTACCATCATCATCACTGCTACCATCATCATCACTGCTACCATCATGCTATCATCATCACTGCTACCATCATCATCACTGCTACCATTATCATCATCACTGCTACCATCATCATCACTGCTACCATCATCATCACTGCTACCATCATCATCATCACTGCTACCATTATCATCATCACTGCTACCATCATCATCATCACTGCTACCATCATCATCATCACTGCTACCATCATCATCACTGCTACCATCATCATCATCACTGCTACCATCATCATCATCACTGCTACCACCATCATCACTGCTACCATCATCATCACTGCTACCATTATCATCATCACTGCTACCATCATCATCACTGCTACCATTATCATCATCACTGCTACCATTATCATCATCACTGCTACCATTATCATCATCACTGCTACCATCATCGATCATTGCTACCACCACCACCACCACCATCATCATCATCATCGGCAGCAGCAACAACTACAACAAAAACTCAATCACAATCATAATAATTACAAAGCTTACAATCATTACTATTATTATATCCACATCCACTGGGCAATCATGCACTCTGATTGGTTTCTCTACTACTAGGATATCAGCTCATATTCCATGAGTAGAGAAGTAAACAAAATGGTGGAACATTTCACCAATGTTATTTCATTTTTAAATTTGAAAATAAATTCTGTATTTCTCACAATCCAGTGGATGTAGATTTAATAAAACAATTATTCCACTCAATTTCATCATGCATGGTTCATAGCCGACTTGGTGCTGCGCACCTCATCGGCTATGAGCTCATAAACTATATTACTAGTCTCCATCAGCAGTGCATTCTGGGACTGTTATCTCAGTTACACAACATCGAACAAAGGACATCATGGTTTGTGGTTCTTTTGTTTGGTGATATTTAACTGAGATAACAGTCCCAGAATGCACTGCTGCATCAGACTAGTAATATAGTCTGGGTATGACTCGATTTCATGGAATAATTGTTAATTATTTTGTAGGCATACCTATTGGAATCTGGTGTTATCTTATCATCATCTGGTATTTTATACTCCAGTAGCTTGTTAGCATTCTCATTTCCTATCTTGAGCATTAGCTAAAATAAACACAAAAGATTATCATGTTAAGAATGTACAAAGTCTTGCTGAATTATAAGAAAATTTTCTTTTCTAGTGAACTACTAAGAAAGTTCATGAACCAAAATGTATTATTTGTGGCACTGTATTAGGGGGCCTTTCCTTTATTGGTGTGTGAGGGGGTTGGCATGGCTACCACACATTTCATAGCCCCCAAAAGACTTCAGTCATACTTCCAGTCTCACACCTCTGTCTGCTACAAGATGTCTTCAAGATGCCCTTAACTTCCCCTCAATTTTGATGACCCCCCAAAGTGTACAAAACACTTAATCTACAATGATTCTCGATGTGTAAACCATCATGCTGTAGATACCTCCATAAGCTGCTCATTCCATATTTTCTCATCCATCAACAGGGATCTTGGTTTAGAATACCTTACACCTAAACTTCTGTGGATTCCTGACAAAAAAAACCCAAGATATTGTGTTGATTAATATGAATATTAAGCAATGATTAAGCAATGAAAAAATTAACCAGCCAGTTTCAATAGCATGAGATGTAAACTATAACAACCCAAACTTTAAATTTGGATTTTTGGACTGGCTTGAATATACACATGATTTGAACAAATCTATTAGGGGAATGATCATGTATATGTTAAATGAACAAAACAGAATGTACCTTAAATTTGGGAGATCAATATTCTTTATTAAAATGTACATTTTTCAGCTTTTACAACATTTTACTTATCATCATGGATTTTTTCATGAAAAATTGTACAAAATTCCATAATATTATTAAGTTTTCCTTTCTTCATTTTTTTACTTTTATTGCAATTTTGAACAATTCTTGATGAATATGACAAGATGTCAACACACAATTCAAGTTTATGTTCAAAACATGGGTGCTCAACAGAAACAACAATTATTTGTATGTCAAAGACTGGCCATTCATAGTCAAGCATATTTATATGTGAAAAACCAGATTTTTGAAACTTACTTAAATTATTTAAGTCAGTTTCAAAAATCAAACCTGAGAAACCTTGTACTGATGCAGTATAATGTAAGTAACTATCTACAAAAGATAATACTAACCTACACACTGTGCACAAACACATATACAGTATTTGACTGAAGCCCACACTGGATCTAACAACAACAAATTATAAATTACTAACAAGGACTAAATACCAATTGGTGGGAGGGACAAAGGAGTAGTAGAATAAATTGTAAGAAAGACCTGAAAGAACTCAGGGAAAAACCAGAACCCAGGAGAAAACCAGAGGACCCAGGGGAAAACCAGAAAACCCAGGGGAAAACCAGAGAACCAGGAGAAAACCAGAGGACCCAGGGGAAAACCAGAGGACCCAGGGGAAAACCAGAGGACCCAGGGGAAAACCAGAGAACTCAAGGAAAATCCCTCAAAGCAAAGGAGAAGACATCAGAAGCAAACAATATGAACATATGATGAAATGAACTGAAGACCACTACAACACTGGAGTTCACATCACATTCTTCTTGTGAGATAATGCAATTATTTACCTTTCTTTCCACAATCTGCACATTTCTTATTTGCAGGATTTGACCAAACTTTATTGATCACCTACAAAAGCAATGAATGAAACAATGGCTGACTAATCTATTTATAGTTTTGAAATAACTTTGTTGTCTGAGAGTCATGAGAGTCATGCATGAGAAATAAATGATTGAATGGATGGATGGAGAAAAGGAGGGAAGGATGGATGGATGACTCACTGAATGATCACTAAGTCCCATCTGAATTGCTGTTTGAATAGCTGAAATCCAAGATGCTGCTTCAAACTCATTTTCTGCTTGAAAGCTAAAAAATAAGAAAAGGCCAGATGACAATAGGTCATTTGTATGATGTTGTAATTTACTACCAAGACCAGAATGCTTTGAGTGGCATCTATTGTCAGGCAAATTTTACCAACTGTCTCTTTATTTCCAGGAGAGTAGAGAAATCTGAATAAGAAAGCATTCTGAAAAAGCATTCTGGTAGTGGTAGGAAAATGATGCCACTATGCAAATGGCCTATTTTCACAGATTTAACAAGTTAAAGCAATGTGACTATATTTCACTTATACCATAACAGTAACCACAGGCTTCCCAGACTAAGGATCTGTGGATGTGGGTTACTTGTGCTAGTTAGCCATTGGCTAAGTAAGCAATTTCATTGAGTTTAAATATCATCCTATCAATATCGTTTGTAATGTCTTACCTAAATGCTTTGTAAGGGGTCACAATAAGAAATCGATTCCTGTGACCATCCTGCTTGACAGATGCCAATTTAGCATCTACACAGTGAATTGGTGTCTCATATTTAAAGTCCTGGAAAAGCACCACTTAAATTAATCTTCTTTTAAGATAAAGTTACAGGGAGGAGTAAAGAATGAGGGATTATTGAACTTTTTATTCACTATCTTGCTGCTGATTGGCTGTCAACTCAACATTAATAATTATGTGAAAAATGTGCAGACAACGGATTTATCATGTTGAGTTTATCATTTAAGTGTTAAAAAAAGAAAAAGAAAAAACTTCCTAAATGTTAAAAATATATAATAAAACAATTATAGACTTCAATTTTTGCATGATATTGCAAATTAGCAAGACCTTGAGTCTTTGGCAGATAACACAGACCTTGGTGTTGATAACATAGGATACACTCAATGTCATCCAACAATCATTTATAAGACAAACCTCATAGGTGTCATAGTAACAGATCTTTTCTTTTTTAATAGCAACATATCTGAAGAAAAAGATATTCATTACACATCAATCTCCTACTAAACCCTACTAACAATACTACAGATTGATGTCGGCGGCAGCTGAGCAATCTATGCTAGTGGACAGCCTTTATGTGTTACAAATCCTGTATTCTGATTGGCTTTGTAATTGTAGATATACAGCTATTTCAAAAAAGGTTGGTGGAGGTTTTTTAACATGTTGCAAATTGCATGCTAAGCCCTATATGCACTATGGGCAATGTCAATCCAATCAGCAAAAGGTCAGACAATATAGAATTTTCCCAACTTTTGTCTGCATGTTTTTCTGCCATATTTTCTTCTGTGCTGACATTATTTACGCATGAATATTATTTCAAGTTTGTTAAGCAACATGCAACAAAACCTTCACCAACCTTTTTGGAAATAGCTATATTTTATTTAGTGATAGCCAATTAGAAGATAAAAATCAAAACAATGGCATTTGCCTCATATTTTGCTGAGATTTGATTGTGCAAAATTGCAGTTTAAATGGCTGTCAATCAAAATAGTCATCTGTGATTGGTCAAACATTTGAAACAAATTATTATTATAATCTGATTGACTTCTGTCTTAAAGCTACAAATTCAAATCATTGTGAGGTGTTTTAGGGGCATGCTTCAATAATAATGGTTATATTGTTACCTTCTTTTCCAATCCCCCACAACATTATGGCCTTGTTTCTTAAGCCAGCCCTGCAAAAAATACAACCACACAAATTCAAAACTAAGAATCATGTAGCAAAGATATATACTATATGTGATTACCGGTAAGTTTTGTGTACATCAGTGTACATTTATGGTGAGCTTAAAATGTACAATGAAAACATGTAAATAAATAAATAAATAATAAATAAATAGGAATTTGCAGTGGATTTCACAGAGTGGCTCTTCTTCCACTGATTTCCAAATGGAATTTAGAAGTTGATTTTTACGGAGGGAGGAAAACCGGAGAACCCGGAGAAAAACCCTCAAAGCACAGGAGAGAACCAACAAACAACTCTACTCACATACGACATCGAGCACAGCGTGGCTCAAACCCGGGTAGCATTGGTGAGAGGCGAGCGCTCTCACCGCTACGCCACCCGTGCTTCCCACTTCATGTTATATGTTAGAAAGTATAAAGAGAAAAATGACATTAAACCCTTGGTGGAAATTGAGCCCTACATCTTGTTCTTTCTTGTGTGGGTTGGTATGATAACTGAGGTACAAGGAGTGAGGAGTAAAGTATAGGCACTTTGGAAGTCAAAAACTAGCAAAATCCCTCCCAATTATAAAAAAAGGGTGTCTAACTTACTTCTTTGTCAGGATCACTCATTTTGCCACCAACCTTCTTGGCAGAGTTATCTTCCTATTGACAATCATTAAAATTTGTTGAAATTTGAATGTGGAATAAATCAAGACAATCACTGTAGACAAATAAAGACTGAAAGTTCTCAGGGGTGGATTTTTTGAGCACGTGCACCATTTATGTTCAGGATTTGAGCTTCAAAAGTAAATGATATTAAATCCATAATTGACTGTAAGTAGCTCATCTCAGAAGGGGGTACACACCCCCAGCATCCCTTCCCTTGCATCTGCCCATTGAAACATTTAACCACTATGGATATTATGGAGTTACGGATGCAGTTGGTCAGTTTCTGAGCCCTCAGGCAACCAACTGTTGACTCGCACATGTCAACTGGTCATAAAGTACACAAGTTCCACACACACACACAGCTATACTTCATGAAACTCATAAGCTTGACCCACATGTTTAGCAGCATTCTGATTGTGTCTATAACTTGATAGACACATGTAAAGTGTTAACAATTTTATACATACAACCCTATTTTTAAAAAATAACTGGAATAAAAGAGTATTGAGGGTCTTCCACATAAAGGGAATAATAGTGTATGTGTGTACATGCACCAGTACCTTATTCCGTAGAATAGCCTCCATGAGTGTTTGGGCCCATAGATTTGTGTCAGCTAAAAAAGATGTGACTTTAACTCAATGAATGAATGAATGAATGAATGAGGAACAAGTGAACAAATGGAAGGGAGAAATGGATTGAGGAAACTAGTGCAACAGACATGCTTACTCATGGAGTCAGAAGACAACATGAAGACACGGTTGGCAGTAATAAGGTTGAATCTTATTGAGTCTTTCTTAGCCTGTAGTTGTAAAAAAGAGAAAAAGTTCACAATCAACACCTACAAAATGGTCAGTGATGTGCCAATGGATAGCTAATCAACATTAATATTTATTCATTATAACTTACCTCTTTAACAAACTCTACATTTGTCATCTGACTCACTGGGATTACATGTAAGGATTCTTGTGTATTTTCCTTTAAAATATATTTCAATGTTTAATGGAATTTTAACACAATTTGTCATAACTAGTTCAGTACTTTCTTACAGCACGTAAAGCATTTCATTTTGGCTCATTTGCATCAGAGTTAGTAGAGGGGAACTGAGTTCCCCTCTACTAACTCTGTTTGCATCAAATGTGAAGGTCACTTTGCATGCAATAGTTTTCATGAGCAGTGAAGGATAACAATAAGAAACCAGTAAATAAAAGTAGAATGATAAAAAGAAGTTACACATGAAATAAAGGTTCAAATGCTAGGGCAAGGGTTCAAGGTCTTGAATTTCAATGAAAGCACAAGCCTGCGCATTTGAACTTGTTTAAAAATCAGCCATGCCCCAATTCCATTGTTTTTATTAATAGAAGATATTTTGAAATCATCACTAGTTGCAAAACAAAGCAAGGTGCAACATTTGTTATGAAGTTTAGTTGACATCTTACAATATGATGATTACAGTTACCTCAGATCTGTAGTATCGCAATTCTTTACCATCAAAAACAAACCATCTTTTTTTCCATCCTCGGTTATTCTGTTGTCTAAAGCAATTTAGTAAAAAAACCCAGCTTATTCTATAATCAGGAGAGGATTCCCAGTCTTGTTTCTGGAGAGTTTTACAACATGGTCTTCCCAAGAAAGGTACTTCTTACAAATGACAGTTTTACAAATCAAAGATGACCAAATGAAGGAGCATAATGTGACCGAAGAATCTCAACCCCATGAATCAAGGATTTCCCATAAGGTGGGATGGGAGCAAAGGCCATGTCCCTTTCTCCTCATCCAAAATCTGAACTAAGTGGCACAGACACCTTAATAGGGACCTTAAGCAGTCTAGAAATTGATGACATGCGCATCACATGTACATTCTTGTTTGATGTGTGTGCTGTCATCTTCAAGGTTTTAGAACTTGAATCAGCCTGAAATATCAAGAATGGGAACACAACTATGACAGTGTGTGTGTGTAAAAAAATGTATACATGACATCCTTAAGGTCCCTAATGCCTCCCAGAATACAGCAATGTTAAACCCCTTCCATCTTCTTACCCGCCTTGCTTATAAAGATAGCCACAGGTTTTGCGTGATTTCTGAAAATATAAAAACAAATAGATAAGAACCAAGGAATCAATGGATGCTAAAAAAGAAAGCATTGCACTGTATTACATACAGGTGTGGACTTTGACCGCCTTGCATCAGTTGAATCAGTGCTCTCTCCTCTAGGCTGTGGAAGATGTGACAATATTGATGTTTAGTAATATTAAATATTATTCTAATTTTGACTATTTTTATTTTCTTGCTGCTCAAATTCTTTACAGACAGAATGAATGAATGAATGAATAAATGAAAGGATGGATGGAAGACTGAATGGATAGCAATTGAATGAGTAAATGAATGACTGAATGAGCAAATGAATGAATGAGTGAATGGATGGATGGATGGACAACTGAATGACCAAATGAAACAAAATGAAATTAAGCAACAGAAGTCAAAGAAATGTCAGTTGTTTAGCACCACCAAGTGTGATTTAGCATGAAGCCTTGCCTTCATACATCTTTGAAGCCTACTGATTGCTTACAGCAAATCAAATGATGTCATGTGGGCAACAATGAGGTTGCACATTTGAATTGTAAAATTGTTTAAGGTGGCTCCCTATAGTTTTCAGTAGTTCCAATCAACAGGACATAGTAATCTATGGCTAATGCAGGCTCACACATTGATACCCAACAGGCTAACCATATTAAAGTATATGAGTTAAGATTTAATTCTTATGAAGCTGATTACATATAAGGTTACCACGGTAACACTACGTCAACTACAATGAAGGCCATTCTTTTTATTAAAAATTAAAAACTGGAATTTGCTGAATCAAAAATTCTACACTTCCAAATTTCTAAATATTTTAGCAAAAAGCTTTATACTTTTATACTTTCATCATATAAAGCTTTTTACTAAAAGCTTTATATGATGAAAAAATGTAATTGTGAAGACATTTTACCATCTAGTTTTTGAGTTATTTCAAAAAAAGATAACACATGCAACTGATATTTCCAAGATCAAAATGAAAATGCTTGAAGTTCCTGTCATGCTATGCTCATACTCATCTTGCTCATGCCTGTTCAAAAACTGTATAGAGCCATCCTAATTTTTTCTCAATAGTGAATAAACATTAATTTTTGCTAGCAAATACCTTTCTTTCCTCATGAAATTCTGGTGGTTCCTCCAACAGCAATCCTTCAGTTGATTCATCACTTTCATAATCATACATAACTTCTTCTGGACTTCCTTTCTTTTTGGTGGCATCTGGCATCACAACCATAGAGTTCCTTACTTTATTCTTGATATCATCACCACAAATTGACAAGAGTTTTGCTGGATGCATGTCCTCTCTTGGCTTGGAATCCTTAGGCCTTAACATTGGGGGTTCCTTATTGGCCACAGAATCACTCATTCTGAAATCATCTGTGATAGGTTCATAAATGTCTTCCACTGGTGTATTCCAGCTATGCGGCATCTTTATAACTTCATATGACCCAAGCGAGTCTGTGGAAACGGAAATATAAAAATGAAATTGCGTTTTAAGATATACTGTCTAGTATTATATCTGTCTATCCCTTTAATGTAAACAAACAAGGAAGATGGAGAAAGTTCAGTGTTTCTCTTATCTTTTGTGATTTAGTAAATTGCACCACTGCCCTCAAAACTTTTTACCCTCCAATATACATCATATTGAGACTATTTTAGCCAACAAGAATTATGTGTAACATATATCTCAAGTATTATAAAAATAATCTCCTCTGAGACAATATACTTCAGCTGATTAAAATTTATCTTTCATACGCAAATTCAATGAAGCCTATTTTTAGCTTATGAATGTTAAATCACCAGATCAAGTTATAATTGTAAATGCTTGTTATCATTATTGCTGGTATTTTACTATAATCATTAAAATATAATAATAATAATAATGATGATGATAATAATAATATTATTGTTATTATTATTATCAATGTAAACAAGCAGACAAGGAAGACAGATAAATTTCAGTGTTTCTCATATTTTTTAGATTTAGTAACTTGCATCATTGCTCTCAAAACTCTTTACCCCTCCAACATATATGATCATATTAGAACTATTTTTTGCCAACAATTATATGTAGCACATATCTCAAGTATTATAAAAATAATCTTCTCTGAGACAGTATATTTCAGCTGATTAAAATTCATCTTTCATATGCAAATTCAGTGAAGCTTATTTTTAGCACTTAAATTTTAAATCACCAGATCAAATTATGATTGTAAATGCTTGTTATCATTGGTGCTAGTATTTTAACTAGAATCTTTAAATTATTATTATCATTATTAACATGATCATCATCATTATTAATTTATCTATGTTTTTGTTGTTATTCATTACTAAAATATTATCACATGAATTAATTATTATATATGTATTTGACAGATATTTAAATTGATAGTGTATTTAAGAATTTATGATATTCTCCCACATTATGTAATAAATTTTGCTGAAATTAAAAACAAAATAATAATGACACTTCAATAATGTTTCTTTAGGATGGATATTGAAGTGTCATTATTCTTTTGTTTTTAATTTCAGCAAAATTTATTACATAATACAGGAGAATCTTATAAAACATTATAGATACATCTACGCTGATAAGCCAAAATCAAGCCATCACAAGCAGTTGGCTATGACGCAGATATTTAACTCAATACAAAATTGGATAAAACTGAAACAGTACTTGCATGACTGAACGTATAGGGTTTTTTTTTTTTTATTTAGAATATTCTTTTACCTGCATGTTTTTCAACATCAACAATAACTTCATATATATCTTGCTCATTTGTTTGTGTAGGAGGGGAAACGGACTTGGGAGGACACTCTTGATAATGTGCAGCCACTGAATGACATTCTTTGGATGTGTTTTGAGTATTCATGTCATCTTGCTCTGGTAAACCAGGAACAAAACTGCTTGGCCTTGTTAAAGATTTTGATTTCTTGGTATCAATTGTCTCTTCTTTAGTTTTTTTAGTGACTTGAGCTGGAACAGCAATTGAATGTTGGATATTTTCAGACTTAGGAGGTATGGGTTTTGGCCGAGGTTTACGAGGTACTGGCAAAGGCTTCTTATTAGCTGGTTTTTCGAGTACCTTAGGCAATGCAGCTACTGCTTGCCTACATTCATCTATGTTACTGTAGAATGATTCATCTTCTTCAGTCTGTTCTAGACCCTCCTTGCTTTCTGTGGCATCTTCATTTTCACTGTGCTGCACCATACCATCAACAGGTCTTTTATCAGGTAGAGGTTGGCTGGCTAGGTTTCCTGGAGTAGTTGTTGCTTTTTCTTTACCACTACCCCTTTGTCTTGGAACTGGCCTTGCAGCACTCCCCCCTTCTTGAACATTAGGCATTTGCAATGGAATAGTAGACACTTGATCACTACTTACACCAAGATCTTCTTCTAAACCCTCCTGTCCATTACTTACATGGGTGTCATCAGCTAATCCACCTTTCACTGCTTCAGAATCTTCAGAACAGACAGCTACATTCCCTTGTATTGATGCACCTTCTGGATCTAGGTCTGATCGTGGAGGGATCGGAGGTGGCTTTCTTGCCTTCTTAATGTCTTTTCCCACACTAAGAGGACAAGTACTAAGATCTAAATCTGACGAAGACTTTTCCGGAAGACCTGGTTCGTTTGCTTCATAGTTCTTTGTTAATAAAGAATTTACAGTTGTTGATGTTGTTGGTGTAATAGTTTCCATATTATAATCAAGTTGTTGATGAGGAAGTGATGACTCTCTGTCTGGAACGACTGGTTTTGCTTTCGAAACTTCAATAAAACTTGAAAGTTTGCTAACCTTTGGTGGGAGAGGTGGTGGATCGCCCTCTGGTTCCTCAGTCTTAGGATCCAAAACAACTTCTGGTCCTTTGTTTTCGGTGCGTTCTGGTACGAAACATTCGGTCAATGAGCTATGCTCATTGGGATCATTTCCTGTTTGCACAGGTTCTTCTTTCACATGTGACTGTCTCATCTGAAGTTCTCTGCAGAATTTTAACATCCTTTTTCGGTGATAAGGAGGAGTAATACCAACAGTGTCTAAGTCACCTTCATCTAGATTTTGAATCAAGGATAACGAACTGAAGCCATAATTTGTGAGCTTTTCGAAGTAGCGTTCAAGTTTGACTTCATTAGTTAGCCATTCCTTCAGTTCTGACAACTCCACTTCGCTTGCAGACATTGTGCAAGTTTGGTAAAACTAAACACCATAAGAAGGTATTTTGGTAGAAAAAGATGTCCCAAGGTATTTATCAGGTCATTTTTACGGTCTTGGAAATGAAATAACTGCGTTCCAGCACTAAAAACAAGACTCTTCACATGTACATAATTAGTTTTCTTGACAGATGAACTTCGTCTTCCGGGCAGCTGATTCGAGCTAATGCGCAACCGCATAACGATATTCCGCTGAGATAATTACATGCACGTCCACAGATAACAGCACGGCTTTGTATTCGGATATCACAAAATAAAATAGTCATTCATAAAGCCTGGTTCTCACTAGCGACGCAAGCATAAGCGTAAGCTAAAAAGATCGACCTTTCCTTTAATCTTTGAAAAATATTAAAGTTATAAAAATTCAGATTTTTATCGCGGATAAAATAAACTTTTTTTTTCTAAAATGGGTTTCTACGTGGGTACAACCATGACTAAATTGTAATGTATCAACCACGTTATTTAATTATTATGACCAAGCTTTCGCACCAAAGGTGCATCGTCAGGGTAAAGAACAATTTTTACAGTTGTTACAATTTATGCTACCAAAATTCGCGTCCTCGCGCTATCTACAACCAATCAAAAAGCTGCTAATATACGTAGAATGCGAATAACAATAACCGAAAAAACTGGATGCGCAATTGAAAAGAATAGCGGAGAAAATAGAATGAAATAAGCGCGCACTTATGCCAACTGCTAGTGCGAGAAAAGAACAAAAACTAACTAAAGTAACGATGAAAAACAATCAATGGAATGAGCGCGCGCTCATAACAAGCGTCTATGCCAACTATAAACGCGCGAGAAAATAACCAAATAAAACTAATTATGCACTAGTCAAATGAAACCCCCACCCCCATGGTCCCGGGGCAGGTTGGGGGATAGGTGGGGGATTGATTCACTTTTGAACGAAAGTTTGTCCCCTGGGGGTGGTGCATTTGATCGGAATAGA
>JAAAQI020131988.1:0-13420 GCA_011800005.2 Stichodactyla mertensii | reverse complement strand
AAGGCGAATTAATCATAATTCATTCGTCGTTTCATTCCTTCATTCCTTCATTCCTTCATTCCTTCATTCCTTCATTCCTTCATTCCTTCATTCCTTCATTCCTTCATTCATTTAATCTTTTATTGATCTTTTCCTGTTTGACCATCCATCCATATCTATCCATCTGCAATTCAAGCTCACTCAATCATTCACTCAATAATTCATTCGTTCATTCATAGCTTTGTTCTTGTGTTTGCACTCCTTACTGCAAGTACAATGAAATTTTATATAAATCAAGAATAGCCAATTTTTCGCCTTTCCGCAAGTGTGCGAGTCACGTGATTATTTGACCCGCACATATTTACCACATACTGACCACCCTCGTTAAAGAATCCTAGTCATCCACAATGCATTGCGCACCGAAGATTGCCAATCTTCAGCCGTTAATGCGCCATTTTCTCTGCCAGGCAAAATGGAAGCTCTGGTTTGAATCCAGTTCCATCGATCTTGTTTTTCATGCAGCGAGCATTTACATCCATCAGGATATATTCATACATTGCCACTTCATCTTTTAACGCAGATATTTTAAGGTTTAGCAGCGAAATCTAAGGTATGTAAATAGTAATTTAGGAGACTAAAAAAATGAATGGCTATAACTACGTGAAAAGCCATTCATTTTTATAATCTACTTCATTAGTTTTGTGGCTTAAGATCTTTTACAGATCCTACATCTGCGGCATTATTGTACACGGTCCATTCATTCTATTTCATATAGTAGTTTAGGCACGCAATGTATTGTGGTTGACTAAGATTCTTTAACTAACGAGGCTTCGGTATTGGCTACGCCAGAGGATAAGCCTACGTGCATCTCAATCTTCTCCCCAGATCCTGCGCCGCTCTTGGTTAGCACCCACCTCGAAACAGTGTTGACTAGATGAAGACCCGGACACACGATGCGACATTGCCAGCGTCGGGGAAAATCGCACCGTGTGAACACCCTTGCAGAGACTGTTGCGCGCGACGTCGCCGGCGACAAATTTCACCGCGTGAACACGTCTGCGACGTTGCTTGCAACGACATGTTGCTCTCAGCCAATGAAATGCGATTAATTTGATGTACCGGTGACCGCCACATTAAAGTAATGAAGCGTAAACATAGAACTTACTAACCGCGTCTAACCAAGTTTATGCGACGTCGCAAGGAAAGTCGCATCGTGTGACATCCCTCTAAAAACGCCGTCGCCAGCAACGTCGCATCGTATGTCCGTATAACGTTGGCTCTTGGGCACAGATGCGATTTTATTCGGGTCTCACGTATAGCTTTCATATAGGTAGCTTGCAATCAGTCACAGCGGGAGAATGTACCTTTCTCACGCGACGGCCATGTTGAATTAAACAACGTTTTTGGGAATATAGATATGGCTGCCGTTTGATAAAGGTCTATAAAATAACAACAACAACAACAACAACAACAACACATGGCGGCCATGTCGGATGATGTAACAGTAGAATTCTTATATATATTAGTATATGGTGGCTATGAAAACCACCAATCTCATTATTATTTAGTCAAGAAATTCCAATGTTTTTGTGTGCTTTGCATTTTCAAACCTAAAGACTCAATGAAGAATCAAGATACAATAGATTGTTTTCACGTGACATCATCACGGCCAAAATGGCCGCCGTGTCTTTGTCTTCTAACCCTGTTGGGAATAGACCCTTCTCTGAAAATGGCGGCCGCAAGTTCGAATGAATTATAAAACGAAACTGAGCGAAAAACTTATACCAGCACTAAAAAAGGGTACTTTTATTTTAGTAACTCTACAAACATTCATCATTAAATGTCAGGTATTATATCGGCCGACAAAAGGTAAGTTGAAAATTGACAAACTTACAGACGTTTTTATGACTGGGGGTAACTTGTATGCGTTTATAATTTTAACTCATTTCAATATGCGGATGCCATTACGGAGAAGGGTCTATCAATTAAGGTTAAAAACGATCTATACTGACTCCATTCAGTCTAGAGTTGATAATCTAATAAATGGTTTTATTACGAAGAACAAACTTTATTAGTCGAACGACTAGACACTGCCATTTTCATAATTACCGGCCCTTCAATTAAGCCTTCATTGCCTGCAGTAATGAGAATGATAATTACGTACAGTAAATTGAAAAAATATCTCTTAATATATTTTAACATAAGGGACCAAATTACTTGATTCTGATTAGCGAAACGAGTCTTGAAGCCATCTTTAAAGGCTGAGCCTGGCCTCTATGTGGGACCGAGGTTACCAGTCTACCAGTGATTGGTAGACTACGAAACTGAAACAACGTTAAACCCCTCCCCTCAAAAAGTCCAAGCTAGTATAGTATCAACAGAAGTTGGCTCTTGAAGAAATAAAGCCTGCTGGCAAGGAAAACAGACCTAGATCACCAAGTGAAAAGTCAATTAAGCTAATGTTTATAAAATCGAATAAATATAAATATTAAAAAAATAATAAAAAAGAAATAAAAACGTTCCTGAAAAACTACAGTTAAAGAATATAAAATAGTTTTAAATCAAGTGCACCGGCAAAAAGAAATATTCGCACACAGCAAGAATAAAACACAGGGAAAAATCTAGAGAAACCCTGAAAATGATTTTTCATCAGTGTGGTAATAAAAAGATTCTCTCAGTTTCACAAAATAGAATCAACGGTTTCAAGTCGAGGTTGGCCTTGATAAATAAAAGAATCAAGTTGAGTTTTGACTTGGAACCATTATTTAGTCATTATCCAAGCGAATTCGGGAAAGCTCTATAGTATTTATACCTCGTGTTTAGATTGGAAAGCTTATGGATGATTCAAACTTCTACTGACGCCATCTTGAAAAAATGGTTTAAAAAGTAAATGGTGACTAATAGCGTACACTGCGGTGTCGGGTCGTTCCCAGATCTGTCTGTACTAACAAAAAGGGAAAATGATTGCTCCGCGCTATTAGACGAGCAGCAATACTATTAAATCTTGCAGTCATCGTGGGCTTCGTGATATCTGAATAGCAGGCAAAATCTGATTTTGAATTTCGGTATATATCAAGGAGCCTTCTTGACCTATGGTCAGCGTTAGTCATTAAGCCACTGTATCGCGCTCGTACAGCAGAAGTTAACAGATGTAGAAGCATACACTTTCATCTTTTCGTGATTGACTACGATAAAGGTATGAAAGTGGAACTTTTTGATGTCGAAATCAACTATTGCTTTCGTGAATGAAAGTCTCTTCTTAGTCACGAACGATTACCAGCTGAGCGAACAACTAGCTGCGCAAAGCATTGTTGGACAAAACCTCCGGCCCTCACTCTTTGTTTTCAAAATCATTTTTCGCGTGGTTTTTTGGTTATTCACAGATAAAACTTCACTCTGTTTAATAGTTTTTTACTTTTCTAGAACTCAAAATACATCGGATTGAATTATCAATAGTTTTCAGGTAGAAAAAAGTGCTTGAACATAGGGCCGGCCATGAAAAATCCCAACGGACTATGATTGGTTAGAAAATTTATTTCTCATTCTGGTACTGATTAAATGACATTTCAAGAGAATGCTTTAAGATTTTAGTTCAAAGAAGTCAAGACATAGGACCAATGTCTCCTCATCCGGACCGAACAAGCTTGGTCAATAAATGGTTTATTATAGGCATGGCAAACGAAATTATCGTAAGTTTTTTGCCGAGAGGTCCAGATGAAAAAATATGGACCTCTCAACAACGAACCAAACTGTTTCATTTTTACCCGGACCCGCTTGCCATATAATCAAGAATCGTAAGACGCAGGCTGGCGATTCAATTACGATTCTGACTAAACAAAACCCGAACCACTTCTGAAGCCCGCGAAACAAAACCAAAAATTCCAACCGCCAGAGAAAGAGGAAAGCCGCATATTGACGACAGTACTCTAGTGATCAAATTTTATCAAACCAAGGATCATGGTCGTAGGAAGGGACAACAAAATTTGACAGGATTTTCCTTGTCAAGTCGAGTGTGCCTTCTTTTCAACAAGGAGACTTGAGCCAATAGGAAATGTTGTCTATGTAGATGTGGTTTGTAAATACTATAGACCAATTTTTAAAAATGGGCCGACACTGCTAATACATACATTATAAATTTATAGTGAAATAATTAAACATTTAATCTTAAAGAAGATAATAGAAATGAGACGGTAAAAATTGAGGGAAAAGCTACAGCAAGTGTACAAGGCGTGAACGAAATGAAAGCGAGGCTAGTTGTAGTCACGAAAACAACAAAACCTTGATACTAAGATCTGTTATTTCATAGTTCTTTGCTATATATCTTGATAGGAAAAATTCCCATAAACACTGAAATTTTCCACTATTACCTAAATGTCTCTGTGGGTGTTTGTTATATAGATAAGTACAAAATTATCAAGGGAAATTTAACGGAAATTTGGTTGCTTTCGCTTTCGTTCTTTGCCGGCTTACAACTTACTGTGCCGGGCTGAGCAAAGCAATGCAAAATGCGCGCGTGTCTCGATACTGTGATATAGACACGCTGGGAGATGTAAATACAAGAAAACCGCGCTTTGGAACACGAGGCGTATCCAAGCGGTGTTTCTATAGCTTTTCGAGTGCTCTACACCTCCCAGAGTGTTTATATTGCAGTACAGAGACACAAGCGATCGTTATAAAATGCTTTCGCTTTTTTCGCGAGCGTCTCTCTGTCCTCTCAGATATACAACAATAAACACAGAAGCCAGCCATCAACGCGCGCGCTATATCTCAAATATTTCATAAATATAAATATATATATATATATATACATATACGCTCAACATTTTGGTCTCCAAAAAAGGAAGTAAAACTCGTTATAATTTCAGTTATTAGATTTTCATTTTAAGAATGATTTTTAATACAAGAATGATGAGGACTTGAAAAAAGTCATAGTCATGCCTAGCTCAAGATTGTCATTCTCACCACCTTTACCGTCATACTTTGTTATTTTTTAAATTAAGAAGAGTTGAATTTTTTGTGCTTAAATCAAATTATACACTTGCTTGATATATCTTACAGTAAATCCTAAGCACAGCTGCTCGAGTGTTAGGTTTTCATTCAAGAGGAAAAGAAAGGAAAAAAGCCGACGAAGTAACTTGTCTCTGCATGCATTGTCGGATTTGTTATGATGGTGTGTTTGAAATATATATATAACAGCGCAATAAAAGACGGGTCTCTTGCTGATATATAGATAAATGTTTTTATTTTTCGTTATTAATAAGTAAAAAGCCAAACCAGAAGAAAATTTTAAATGACTGTGGTTAGACCAAACATATTTTGACATTTTTAGCTCTGTCACGTAAACTCAGGGTTGGAAAAATATACTCGGGAATTTGTTAAGGATTTGAATTAAGTCGTACTTCTTTTTGAAAACCCGGACAAGTTCGTAGTTGAAAAGATACATTTGGTCAGAACACCAAGTTGGTCAAAGAACAAAGAAGAGGCACAAACCAATCACCATGAAAAATTCACCATTTTTGATTAAGTTTATTTTTCTTTTTTTTCTTTCTTTCTTTTATTTAATTTATTTATTCACTTATTTATTTACTTACTTACTTACTTGCTTATTTATTTATTTATTTGTTTGTTTGTTTGTTTATTTTTTGCGACACATATACCGCGTCCTGAATTAACCTGTTACTTCATGACACGCAGACGCCGAGAAAGGAATCAATCTCACTCTCTGTCTTACTGTCTCGAGCCACTATGGTTTATATATCTAACGTATCTCAGTATAGAAACTGCGATAAATATGTCACTTTTTTTGCACAAAAAACAAAAGTAATAGAAGTGGGGGATTTGCGGTAGACCCAAATTGCACTAGAAGTTACTTACAATTTCATTTTACTAAATAACATACTTGCAAAATAGTCGAGTAAATAATCCACCGTAATGAATAAAGAAAAACAATCTCTATAGACCAGACATTCAAACCATGCCACTTTATTTTTTTCCTACATTTTCTAAAAAGCATTAATCATGTGCAGGAAAAAATTCAGAAATGACTTTAAAAGCTTTTTTATTGGTTTCCAATTTATAAAGCATTAAATTCAGATATAACCATAAATTTTGTTAATTGTTAATCATTAAAAAAAAAGGAATCATTATCGGTTTCGCTTCACGTTTATTATTATTACTATTATTATTATTATTATAAAAAGTGAATCGACTTTTTTCCCACTTCTCGTGTTATATCGTTAAACAGCTATTTGTCATATGGGTAATGATGGCGGGCAGGTGCAAAAACACAATAAAATTCTTTTGCCAAAAAACGTACGTCATCTGTCATCGCTCAGCATGGAAGTACAGTTGATTCAATCAGGGGCCACATTCACTTCTAAACACATGATTAAAAACCGTAATTATAAGAACCAGTAACCAGGTTGTCAACGTACCGTTTAAACCCAAAAGATTCTTAAATAAATACGAATTAAATCACAAAATAACACTACTGCTGTATTTCGTGAAAGTAAACTAAGAAATATGAGTACGGTACACATTTTTCATCTTCAGACTTGAGAATTCAAACGAACCGATGTTAGAGTGGTTTTAGAGCTACTATCCCTATCTTTCCCTATTGTTTAAGGCCCAGACATTAACAAAATAAGCAAGCTCACGCTGTGTTACTCTTTTTTCTTCATAATTGATTTTCTTTGTTAAGAGAAGCTAACAAAAGAAGGTTGACAAGCCACATGGGAGAACTTCTTCCTTGGCAGTGGGGTATAGCAACGAGTCTGTTGCCATGACGATGCTGACGTAGCGCATATTTGTTCTGGATGTCCTTTGCGTAGGAACCAATGAGACAGACTTTGATTTGGCGCGGTGCCCAGGGCCACCTGTCCCTAGTTAAGCCCACCTGTTATAAGCTATTACAAGTTGTTTAGCTACGCATTCATATAGCATTCCCAGGATATGATACTCCACTATACTTATGTGGCTATACATTACATTTGGAATTCTGCATCGTTTACGGAATGAACCAAACGGGACGTGGGAGCGATTCTCCTCTTCGACTGCGGATGGACGTGGCTATTCCCTTCGTATCGGTGCTCACGATTATCGGGCTAACGTCTCTTGCCATCAACGCGTTAATCGTAGTGATAATATGCAAGTATTGGAAGAAGAGAAAAGGTTACGAACTGTTTGTTTTACAGAGCATCTTAATCGATCTAATAACGACAGTTATTACGATTCCATTTTGGATTCTAACCGCCATTCACGATGAGAAATTTGAGCATGAACTGGTGTGCCGTCTAAATGCATCGATGTGCTTGATCGAGATCGTAGCTCCGGTGATGTTTTTGATGCTGGCTGCAGCTTATAGACACTCAGGTCTAGTTGGACACGAAGCTTATGAGCGGGTATTTACACAGCATCGTTCCGTCTTCTTAATTCTAATGGTTTGGATATTGTCAATACTTCTTTGTCTACCGCAGAATTTTGGCTGGAAACCTGCTCCCGAAATCACCTGCATTCCAGACTTGATTACAAATATTTGGTTCACCATGTATATGCTCACATTCTTTTTCTTCCTTCCCTTGTCTGCGGCAATTTACGCGCACTTATTTGGTATAGTACTCTTTACACCTGAGAGATTGAAACAGAAGTCTAGCCCTTTGTTTCAAATTTGTAAGAAAAAAACTCTTCGTGGCGAAGAGCGTGAAATCCAAAAATCCATGTTTACTGTGATTTTGGTTCACACTTGCTGCTGGCTTCCTTATGTTTTAGTTTCCATCTCTGTAAATCTTGCTGGAAGCCGTACGTTTTTTTTGAGCGGAGTCTCGTTTCACTTTATTACACTTACTGCTGGACTGTCGGGCATGTCTATCAAGGGAACATTATTCTGCTTCGAAAATCCTCGAATTCGAATGCGCGTAAAAGAACTGTTTGGATGTACCGAAGGAAACGATCAAAACGATGCACAACGAGTCGTTGTTTAAAAATTTAGCGTTTGTGTGTACTTCTTTTAACACGTGTGTATACAAACAAACTCTCAAAGCCGAGACCATATTGAGCTTATGTTATTGTTCAAGTGGATCCGCTCAAGTGATTTGAAAATGGTTTTGACTGAAGAAAATAGACGATACAAAAAACCATTATCTTTCGAATAAAAAGCTGTCGTTCTAGTCTTCAGTCATTACACATGGATGACATTTCAAGTGTAATATATGGCAAATTGGTGTATAGCATAACGACTAGGCATTTTAACTATCCCAATTAACTACTACGTTGTGAATTTAACCATTCATATTTGAACTTCCTTCACCAATCAATTCATGTGAAATGATTTAGCGAGATTTTAGACCCGAATTGTAGCAAAGTTTGATGAAAAACACGACTGAAAGACTTGTTTGGGAACTTTTATCCCGGACTGTTTCTTAAGTCACTAAAAAGACAACTAACAAGGAAGGAAATTAGTTGCTTTTAGGAAAAACTGAAGTTATCTGCAAGTCTGATAATGTTTACAAGCACTTACCTCTGGCTTCTTCAAAGTCATCATCAGTGTTTTTACTTTATTGTAACTTTCCTTAACACTGGATACGAATAATGTACACAGACACTGCCAAAAATTTTGGCTATGAACCATGAAATTGTTTTTCTCACAAAAAATAAAAAAATGAATAATAATGTAAACCTTCAACAAAAAACTCGACAAATAGCCCAACAATTATTTACAATAATAAGGGTGATAGTTGAAAATAGAACTGAGTCCGCTTATTACGTAAATGGAGCCAAGAAGTATAGATCATATATTTTGTTTTTAGTCATAACTCTTATAGCTGTAGCCTTTATACATTAGAAAAATAAATAAAAGAAACCGCCACTTTGAATGGAATTGTAATATGTTCGATGAGGAGCCGTGTAGTTTTGTTGAAAGCAACGCCAGCAGAATTCAAAGTATTTGTCGGTAAGTTATAGTATTTTAGTACTACAACTTTTTTCCTGTTTAAAATCTTGAAAAGTGAAATTCGGTTTAAAAACGAACTCAAATTTTTATTGTTTAAAATCAGCAATTAATTCAGAAAACCAAGAAAAAATGAGTCTGCTTTAGTTTAGTAATTTAAATAAAGCCGCTATAAAAAATACATCAGTGTAACAAACTTTCTCCCGGTGACGTTATCTCCTGCAGAGACAGAAAACGTTGAACACACTTCGTGAGTGATTGTACCAATCGGCGGACGTTAAAATGGTTTTTGGATTAATCATCAGTCATTAAGGCGAAAGACACTTTACTTTTCACAAGAAGTCTAGTCTAGTTCACTCGTAATTTTGGCCTCTTCTATTGCCGGTTCGATTTGCTTTGCATTGATTGTATTAAAGACAGCAGTACTTCTCCCCATGAATAATATATTTTCGTATACACCTTTCGGTAAGTAATTGTACCAGCTATATTTCCTATCGTAGCTGAGTTTAAACGAGAAGCGGTCATTTTATACTTGTCAACAACAGCGGCTTTTACCCTCTATATTTGCAGTGAGCGGTGGTATACATGCTTTTTTTTACTGAAAGCGACTTAACGCTAATGATCAATACTGTCAATCCCGTCCAACGTCACCTGCTTTGCGGCGAAAGAAACGACAAACAGTTTTTCGTTTTCTTACAACCCAGTTCTTGTAATTTCTATGGTTTTTATCAATTACTAGGGTAATACTAAGTTAGCTATGTGATTACGGTGATAATCATCAGTCTTGAAGTTGCGACTCGCTTACATATTGGCCTTATGAAAGAATCTTATGACCACAATAGTAACTATCTCGAAGTACTTTTATTAACAAAAACTCTCAACCACTATTGGAAATGTTGTGAGGGAACTAAAAGAAATGTCAAATAAAACTTGATATAGGTATTAAGAAAACTGATTTCTTAGCAGCAATCGAAAGAAGTCAAGAGCGCCATGCACAGCCAGAGAGGCCCGCGGCGCAAATCAGTGATTTTGTTCAGCTGGAATTAATTGGCCATTGACAGCTCACTCCATTTCAGTCACAGCCTGAGCTTTTTTCAGTTTTGAGATGCCGGAGTAGTAGTTTTTCAGGGTATCTGGTCTCTCTTCAACAGAGGAAACCACATCTTATGAGTTTGGGAGGGAGGAGGTTACAAACTTTACAAACTGCTTTATGGGTGCGTGTAGTTTACGTTCATCAGTGTATATCAATTTAATTCCTCCAAAGACCAGACCGGTGTACCGCGGCCTGAAAATTCCCTGCTCTTGAAGGGAGACAAAGATATATCATCGACTTTACAGCCCTGACCGAGGTGGCGAACGAGAAAATCTCAACTCAAAGCTAACGCTAGACCAGTGCTTCAGCAACATAGTCATCCACTAAACTTAAGTCAGGTTTGGGCACCTAAAACAATACGTTTCTAGCCAAAAAGATTATTTTCAGGCATTTTCGGAGCAGGTTCCAGTCCAGTAATTTATTTGCACTTTATTTCTAGCGTTCTGCAGATAAGATATTGTAGTACAAAGTATAGTTATTGCAGAAATTTCTTCCTGTATATTAAGCGTACATGAAAACTGGCGCTTCTGGAACAGCTCTGTTTACATGGATTCGAAATTTTTTAAATCCAGTTTCTAAATCTTTAATCTGCAAGGAAAAGATGTTATCTAACTGATTTCGAAACATTAAATAGTTTAAATAGAAAAACAGACGAAATAGCACATTTTATTCCAGCTTTTTCTTTATCAGTTTTTGCCAAATGTAATTTGAAATGGTTAAGATTCTCCGGAACTAACATTACATAATTTGTTTTGACGGAGGGAAATATCACTGTAGGACGTGCGCCTTCATAACTTGGATGCGCGGTTTCCCTGTGGAAGCCCCCTATGTTCAATCGGGCCGCCCCGCACATAAGTCTTCCTCTTTCACTGATCACACATGGCGCCCAAGGGTAAGTCATGAAGTACACTCATCTAAAACACTAAATTCAACAGCAATTTCTTTCCTTTACTTGGATAATAAATGTTGTAATATCGACTTATGATGTCCTTGTAAAGTATTGCTAAGTTAAATATTTAAATTATAGCTTAGAAAGTAACGAAATTTTGGATTAAAGAGAAGTTGGCTGGTAGCCATTTTCTACACGTGAGCTATAAAACAAGTGAACTGCTGCTTTGGAAAATATGAAACTAGTGTACTTTTACGTTATTTAATAATGTAGAAGCCCAGAATGTTAAATTATTGGGGCTTGTTTACGACAATCGTGGAAATAATGAATTTATTGGGTCATATAATTTCTGAAATAATGAAGTACAAAAGAGAAGAAATATCAAAAATGTTTTTATCTCAGAAACAAATCGTGCATCATTAATAAAAGTGAAGAAGTTTCAAAGCTCAGATCTCTTATAATGCCTACAGAAAAACTCTGTTTTTATTTGATAAAATTTTAAATATTCTGAAGATTACTTAGAATACAGTGATATGTAACTCTGCAGACAGTTGTAATGGTCATTTCATTTCTCCCTGTGTGTGTAAGGGGATGATGACGAATCAGGTTGATAGTGTAATTGTTAATGCATTGCCATGCTGTCATAGGAGCTCAATAAGAACTGCTTCAATACTAAGGCCTGGGTCAAACGCCATACTTCACATGAGCCGAACCTAATGCAAATGAGCAAAACCTACTGTTTGGATTCATTTGCATTAAGTTCGGCTCGTGAAAGTATGGTGTTTGACCTGGCCCTAATATCAGCAAATTGTCTTCTTGCATTAGGTTTTGACCACCTTGGTCATAATGCTTGGGGGAGGAGGGGGAAGGGAGCTTCTAGAATGCTATACTAATTAAACATCACTTTCAAAGCCTAGCAGTAGGACATTCCAACACCCTTGGTTGAGAATCTTCATTAGTTAGGACTTGATAAAAAGACCTTAGAGATCAAGCAAGAACAAGCAGCATTTTATAAATTTGCAGAGTCTATGTTACATTGTAATAACTATTTTAAGAAAGAGTGAAGCCCTCCTTGAACAATCAGCAAAAATGAGAGTTATCAGTCACAGTTCAGGTATGTTTTACTGTAACATTCTGTCTAATATAATCTCTTATTTTTGCTCCAGGAAAGTCTAAAGAGACCAAGGCTAGTGCCAAGAGCACAGAGACCTCCAAGGCTCAAAAAGCAAAGAAGGCTGTCCTTAAAGGTGTTCAGAAGACAGCCCAAAGGAAGGTTAAAACAACTGTACGATTCCATCGACCCAAAACTCTTAGTCTTCGAAGGAAACCTAAGTACCCAAGAATCTCTGCTCCCAGAGCAAACAGGCTTGATCACTATGCCATCATTAAGCACCCTTTGACAACAGAGTCTGCAATGAAGAAAATTGAAGACAACAATACTCTAGTGTTTATTGTGGACATCAGAGCCAACAAGCCTCAAATCAAAGCGGCTGTAAAGAAGCTTTATGATATTGATGTCTCCAAGGTCAACACTCTTGTCAGGTAATAGAAAAATTTGAAATTACATGTGTAAATAGACCAAATCCACTAGGGCACAGTGCTTTCTCATTTTAGACCACAAGTAATTCTCTTGGGTATTATTTCTTTGTTTTTCGGCCACAGTGTGGAAGATATGTATGTAACAAAGAATTGTATTCTTTAGGAAATGACATGACATAAAATTGGACAACATTGGTCTGTTTTTTTGTAATCTGTATAGATCGCTAACTTTGTTGTAGTCTTGAAGCAGTGTCTGGAATTTGTTCAAATCTGAGTTTTTTAAGAATGAAATGTGTATACTTATGGTAGGGCTTAGGAGTTTGATTTATTAGGGCATGGAGGTTCGGCCAATCCCATCCACCATTTTATATTAAGACTCTTATGTTGCTGTTGTTTGTAGACCTGATGGCCAGAAGAAAGCTTATGTTAGACTTGCTCCAGACTATGATGCATTAGATGTCTCAAACAAGGTAAGAGTACCATGCTGATCAAATGATTGCTCTTGAAAGAGCACATGCTACCTAATACATACTGTATGAATTATATTCACCTTGACCTTTGCTTACCTAGCTTGAAATTTCAGTTTAGCTTGGAATGGCACTAGTTTAATGTAGAAACATATGTTATTAAATGGCTGGGAGGTCCATATTGAGAAAATATTTGCCCGAGGTTTTGAAAATGGACTGAGCCCAAGGGCAAATATTCAATGCAATTCAAATAAAGTGTTTGCTTCAAAAATATTCCTTTACTCAATATTAAGGTATCAGGATACATTTAGCACCCCTATACATGCCACCTCAAATTTCGCGCGAGCTTTACAATATTTTGCCATAAGTATACATTTTCTGAAAGCTGAATAAATGTAGTTTTCGAATATCTCTTTAGAACTGGTTGTTTTTGAATACAAAAAAAGTTATAGGGTTCAAAGTGAAATTCTACCGTACTTCATTTGACATCTTCCCGCAGGATCAGAATT
>JAAAQI020131977.1:0-13423 GCA_011800005.2 Stichodactyla mertensii | reverse complement strand
TCTCCCATAATGCACCCGATATAGTTATATAGTTATATACTTGGTTGGATCAGAATTTCTGCATATTGCTGTATATATATATATATATATTGCAATTGGATGGGGGACGACAGAACCTGATGTCCTAGTTTTCCTGCCTCTAGCAGCCATTCCGACAAGAGTTAGTTCAGTTAACAATACATGTACCTGTCATGAAATTAATTATGCGAATGAGTTGGTCACGTGATGACCTTTTTAGGACTTTGAAGAGAGATTGTAGAAGGCGTTAGGAGAGACAGACGGTAGCAGTCGAGAGAGATTAGGAACAAGAGAGAGAGAACTGAACTGACGAACATATTACATTCATTGGCCGAGTATTGTTTCACGGAGTAACATTCTATTGCAACTGGAGCATAGCATTCTATGTTGTAATAATCTTGAAGTTTAATCCCATAATATCCAGTAATAAACCACTTAGCGACAAAGTTCGGTGAATAACTCGCTTTTTGATATATATTTTTTCTTCAGATTTCGTGTGCGATCCAGAGTGTGTTAATGGTGGCACATGTATTGGACAGGACAAGTGCGCTTGCCCGAAGGGATGGCAGGGATCGAGCTGCGAGAACGGTTAGTTCTGGATAACTGTTACTTGGAACCTGATGGTAGGGGTGGGAGTGTGTGAACTGCCTTCCCATTGGGATTTCCATGCGTGTGCTTTGAAGAGGGGAGATGGTGGAAAGATCGAATTCCAATTACAGTTGTACTTTCTCACCTTCAGACTACTCTCTACTATTTTGAGAAATCCTTAAGTTTATGCAATCTAAACTTTTAAATTTAAAAAAAATTAAATATCTAAATTTTTAGAATAATTGATTTGATAAAGATTTTAATTAATATTATTTTTCCCAATGTAGCTGCTTGCGAACCGCCTTGTAAAAATGGAGGGATGTGCGTGTCTCCAGGATTATGTATGTGTGACCCTGATCACACTGGACAAAGGTGTGAAAAAGGTACGTAAACACCGCCTGTTTCATATGCACGGCTATAAAACTCTCCCAATTTAATGTGAGGATGGTTTCATCCAGAAAAAAATGGTTACTGTGCGTAACGTGGAAAGTGGAAAACAATATTTGTGTTTTTGTTTTCTTTTTATGCAGAAGTTATCGAGTATGACAGCACCATTAATGTTGAACTGGATGCACCCCAAAATGTTCATCTACGGGCTGGTAAGTCTACTAGCCAAAGATCGTGTGACTTGTAAAGCAAAACATGACAGGATTTCATGCATGGGCATTAGGAGCGCGTAACGTTTTGCATTTTGTGTCGTAAACTTCGTGCTTACGAAATTTCCCATTGAATGAGAAATTCTAGGGCTTCTAGCTTTTGGCGCGTACTCATGGAGTATTTCTCAATTTCAAATTCTATCAATAAAACGATAACGATTATCAATGCTTGTCAATACTATATTGATCCTCAGTGATCGGTAATTGAATATACAAAATGCATATTTATCATTTAAAGCTCTCGTGAAATATTGTTAGCATTCATACAGTTGAATAAAGTTAATTATGTACCATTTCTGCCATAGCTCGAGCACTCACCATTCCCAATAAGAAAGATGGCCACTGCTTGTCCTGGGGTCAGACACATTATCGCACATTCGACGGTGCTCACCTTGACTTTACTGGCAAATGCAGTTATGCATTAGCAAAAGACTGTACTCCAGGATCAGATCAGTTCTCGATTCATGTCCAAAACGACAAAACCTGTAGCAATCTGAAAAGCTCTGGTTGTACTCGAGCAGTATTGGTGTATATTGGTGAAAAGGTGTACAGAGTCGCAACAAGGAATAGCGTAACGATAAACGACAAGAAAGTGCTTTTACCATACAAAGACTCCAGTGTGGTAATCTCCAAGGTTCTATCGTACGTAATAATACGCGCCTGGGGTGACGATGTAGAAGTCAAGTTTGATGGCATATCGAGTGTATACATAGCACTGGCCAGTAAATACAAGAACACAACTTGTGGACTGTGTGGTAATTACAACGGCGTAAAGGACGATGACTTCTACAAAGCAAACACAAACAAAAAGGCTTCTAGTGTGGCCAAGCTAGCAGACAGTTGGGCTATGCCAGGTCCTAAGGAAACTTGTCCACCGGCAGGGCTACTGAATATGGATGTGTGTAAAAATTCAAGTCAATCGATAGCAAAGAGCGCCAAAAGAATGTGTATGGCTCTCCTTGGGGAACATTTCAGTGCGTGCCATGCTAAAGTTGATCCAAAGAGCTTCGTCGAAAGGTGCGAGCTTGATGTGTGCTCGTGTGATTTTGGCCAACACTCGGGATGTCAATGCAAGGCTTTGACACAGTACTCCAGAGCATGTGCAAATAATGGAATAACGCTGGACTGGAGGAGCAAGTATTTATGTCGTAAGTAGTTTGTCTTTTTACTTTTTACTATACACGTTGAATTGAATAGACTGATTTAACTTGGGCGTAACGTTTTCCATTTCAGACCACGTGTCATTCCCTTGAGAATACTATGCTTTGTTTAAGGCTCCTGCATATTAATTTATCTTATCAAGCGTTACTATGAAACAAAGAAACAATACCCAAGGGAAAGACATGTGATCTGAATTGGGAAAACATCACGTCCAAGCTAAATTTGGTCTATAGAGCTCTTAACTGTGGACGTAACGTTTCCCATTTTAGATCACTGGTCGTTCCCTTGGGTTTAGAATATGGCACCTTGTTCTCCTATAAAATATGTGTTTTGATTGAAAAAAAGGTCCAGTTTTAAATTGAAGTTGCTCTAACTCCATTACCTCTATGCACCTTCCAAGAGTTACCCATAAGTGAAGTCAGGATAAGACTAATTATACGAAGGAGAGGTCTCAAATTGAATAGAAATAAACAGCGTTTTCCTAAATGTAGGTAAAATGGGGAAGAAGGTTTTAAATGTTCGAAAAAAGAACTAAGGATTAAACTTTTCTTATTCTAGTAGACGCTATAGGCGTACTTTGAAGATGACTTTTCAATGGGTTTGTTTTTGTTCCTCGACCTCGCACGAACGAATAGTAAAGATTTTGGGAAACTGCGAAGGGTCCATTACCATGTCCACGCATTAAAGAATAAAGGTGTGATTAAGTAGTCGCTTTTTTACCATGTAGCCAAGACATGCAGAAACTCCAAGGTATATGCAGAATGTGGACCTGCTTGTACCAAGACCTGTGAGTCAGATGACCTTCAACCCACTTGCAAAGAGACATGTATAGATGGCTGTCACTGTCCTGCTGGCCTGGTACAAGGTCCAGCAGGTGACTGTCTTTTACAGAGCCAGTGCCCGTGTCGTCATAATGATGTCCCTTACCCAAGCGGGAAATCGATTAGAGTTGGCTGTAACACGTGGTATGTGAAATTTTATCAAGATTCAATTTTATCGTTTTAATTGTGTTAGTTGGCGTGTTTCTTTAATATATAGAAGAGCTTTAACTGTACTCCGTTTAGTTAGAAGCACACAGGAAGTGATGATAGCACGAAAGAAGTGTAGGGAGAAACACAAGCCACAGACGAGTTTTTCTCCTCATCTTGAGTGATTTCGAAACTTCCTAAATGCTTCTAGAACTGTACGGAGCACAGTTGAAACTGTTCTACTAATTTTTTTATTATAGAAGGGAAAACAGAAATATTTAAACTTTCCTCCAAGTTCTTTTCTTCCGGTAAAGCCGCCATGATATAAAAATCACGAAATCTGTGCTTCATACTTTGATGAGCGCACATAACTGTGACTATATGATAATTGCCATTAAGAGAAGAATTTTAAAAAGTGCTGTCTTTTCTTTTTAGTAATTGCAACGGAGGAACATGGACTTGTACCAAGAACAGGTGCCCAGGTATGGAAAGTAATGCTGAATAACTTTCTTTACTCTTCTATATATCTACCTCTTTTTATCTCTTTGTTCCTATAGCAACCTGTTACACATATGGTGATCCTCATTACATTACTTTTGACGGCAAAGCATACTCATTTGAAGGCAAATGCCAATACCGCCTCGTAGAGTCACGTGACAACTTCTTCTCTGTCGTCATCAACACGGTTTCTTGCTCGTCCAATCAGAAGAGCAGCTGCGTCAAATCAGCTGTTATAAATTATAACAACGTAAGCATCTCACTGGCTCATGACCATCCTCTTAAGGACTCCGTACACATACACTATCCAGGACAGGGCAGTAACCAGCCGGTACTGATGCCAGTCTATGACAGAATGAGAGGGTTTCAGTTTAGAAGACTCTCTACAAACTTGGTCGAGTTTCGTGGAGATAATGGGCTGACCATCTCGTGGGATGGAATAAAGAATCTGTATGTGACTCTAACCCCAAGTCATTCTGGAAAGGTAAGCAATAAATAAATAATCAAGGATTGGTCTCGCCTAGTGTGACAATATTTGGTACTTTTAGAAGTAGTAAGGAACCAATCAAGTGTTGTCGGAGTTCTTTGATAGATTAAATAAATTTTTAACTTTGATCAAATATATTGCCACTGAAATTCGCGCGTAGCGTCTTGGTTAACATATTGAAAAGTTTAACCTGAAGGCATCAGAATTTCCTTTAGTTAACACCGTTACCCTCAGTGATACGTTTTAAATTACTCGAAGAAATAAATTAGGACAAACATGTAAGGTTACTGAGGACCAAGCTATGGGTCTGCCGCATACTGGATGATTAGCCAAATAAAAACCTACAGATGATTAACATAAATGTTTGTCTGTACGAATTTAGGTTCAAGGACTTTGCGGAAATTATAACTTTAACACCAAAGATGACTTCGGAATCGAAGAGTCAGCGATAAGCTTTGGTAACAGCTGGGCTGAAGGTAATTGCCAGGACGTGTCTAACAATAACGTGAAGCTCAAACCTTGCGAAATCTATCAACAAAACAAGAAATATGCAGAAAGCCAATGTGCAGTACTGGAGCAGGCGCCATTTACTGATTGCCATGGATACGTGGATCCAAAGCTGTTTGTAGAGAACTGTATACAAGACGTGTGTGGGTGTAGTGGAAGAGACTGCCACTGTTCTTTGATTGCTGCCTACGCTAAACAATGCTCCATGCAAGGTGTTACCATCAACTGGAGAGTTAATGGAACATGTCGTGAGTATTACTTAAGTCACATTTATAATGGTTAGACGTTTTTTATGGGGCGCGCCACTAATTTGTATTTGAAAATATAAATAAGTTTAAAGAACATCGGACCTTATTACATTAAGAAAACGCTTAAGCCTGATCCTCATAATGACTAAGCCTAAGCAACATAGACTCGTTGCAGGTCTGTTCCAGTAGGTGTGAGAAGGAAATGCAATCATCACACGTGTGTTGCTTATGATTATGTCGTTAGAGAGGACCAAGCTCAATTACTAATTTGAGCACACTTTTTCGAATAGGCCTGTTTCGCATTCCGTAATTACCGCTTTTTCTTGCCCACGGATTCATATGTACATGGTTAGCCTCGTTTAAGCACAAATAATTCATTAATACCAACGGCAATGCGAAGAATGTACAACTTAAACAATACAAACACTTTTAAATTCCACTGACTTTCACTTGTATCTATGAATAACTTACCTATAAAAGAGGCTAACGATGTACAAATGAATCCTTGGGCAAGGATAACAGCGGTAATTATGGAATGTGAGTCTGGACTATTCTGGTTATTGTAGAGGAAAACAGTTGTTTCACATAAGTGACTTTTTGATTACAGTCTAATAAAATCCAAAAATGAATTTTTTTTATTAACCCAGCAGTGAGATGTCCCGTTGGCATGGAGTACAAAGAATGTGGATCATCATGCGTAACGTCCTGTAAGGATCTGTCAATAAAGAACCAGTCGTGTGCGGAGCAATGTGTTCCCGGATGTCGATGTCCCAGCGGCAAGCTGTACGATTCACATGAAGGGAAGTGCGTGGACATCGCGTACTGTCCTTGCTACGATGATGCAGGTCGTCACTACATGTATAATGCAAGAACAAAAGTCAAGTGTAATGAATGGTTAGTGCCATAAAAAACTTCCATCTGATTCCATTAAGCAACCCAAGCTGAATCCGTTCGTTGCCGACAGGCACCACTTCTCTTCTTTTCTTCATATTTTGTACTTGGTATATTCAAAGTTCATTGTGTGTGACGTAAATTGTGTTTGTACGTATAAGACAATGCCTGTTCCCCGCCCTTTTTGAGCTATCAATAAAATAACAAAAAATAAATAAATAAAGATTATTCACCCTGGCTGCATCAAAATCAAAAGACAAAAACAAACCTATCGCATACTATCCAAACAACTTTTTAAAAACACTAGAGATTTTCGATTTAACGGCACAAACTCTGATTTGAGAATGACGAAACGGAGTGCTCTACGTACTCTGTATTTAGTATGGTTTCGCATGTCTAATTTTTCTAGCGCCTCCCACATGGATCAGAGCGTCAAAGGACTAGTCAATCTGATAGAGAGAGATCTAATTTTACTAATCACAGCAAGGGGTTAATCTTGTTAGTAGTGGTCATGTTTATTCTGTTTACAGTTTAGTAGTATTTCAGTTTTTAGGGGGCGGGGCTCATTACCCCGGCGTGAACCTGGCGTCCATGTAGGACCCCTCTTTGCTCACGACCACCATGCTGGCCTATTGCGCTTCCCCTGGGCCACTGGTGTGAAGCTAAAACAAACAGGGGTTAATCTTCCATGGTCTAGGGGCCGACTAACCTCTCCCTTTAGGCTTCGGCCGAGCTCCCTGATTAGTCATTCTGGACAGCAGTGTTGGAGCCGAAATCTCCAACTGACCCGTAAATGGTTTCGCCCTGCCATACGACGCTTCAGCAATCGATGACTGGAAGTATGGTCCCGAATTAATTAATTAAAATAGAAGAAAAATCCTCTGATACTCATGCTAGAAAAATCCAGAACTTCAGGATCTATTTCGGGAAATAAGGAATTGCAGTCGAATGAATCTTCATATTCAGTTGAGAAATCATGACTTAACGCGGGCTATAAACTGTAGCAATATGTAAGTTAAGCAATGGTACTGTTAGTGCCAAAGCCTGTATCGGAAATCTCTACTCAGTATTCATTGTTGAACTTTATCTTTTTTTTTTTTTTTCTGTTACATAACAGTATTTGTAGTAGAGGTCAATTTGTTTGCTCTAACAAGATCTGTAAAGGTAAGAACTTGACTATCACTAGTGTGCTAACTTAACTATCAATTAAAGATAACTGATATTTGTTTCGTTGTGAGACGACAATACTTTGCATTTTTTATCCTACTTTGCCAGAGAACCAGTGTCCTAAGGGTCAGGTCTGGACTGAATGTGGTGCTCAGTGTCCCCGGACCTGCAAGAACATGCACATGGGTTGTAGCAGTGTGGTATGTAAAGCAGGCTGTGTTTGTCCTCCTGGGTTCGTGGAAGATAATGGAACATGTATTTTGTCGAGTGAATGTCCTTGTCATTATAATGGTAAAAGCTACAAGACTGGCGATGTTATCAAGAGAGACTGCAACACTTGGTAAGCAATTACAGAACAGTGTTTGTGGTTTGTATAATTAAAATATGGGAAATATATATATATTTTTTGACGCATACACGGCACAGTATGCTATCCCATTGTTTTCCTATGTCGCACCAAACAAAATAAGCAGCTGATGTTTGACTCAAGATGCATTGCAGTTACCAAGCAAAACAGCTACAATTTTTTATTCGCACGAAATCACACAATTCCTCCATTAACCAATACATTTGTGCCTTTACCATGAATATAACCATATATATATATATATATATATATATAATTAATAATGAGTATACAAATAGCGACAGCGAACTACTAACTGATCCATTTTTGAATGAAATATATATATATATATATATATATATATGCTCTATTTCAGTACCTGCAAGAATAACGCATGGCGGTGCACCAGTAAGAAGTGTAGAGGTAATATAATAAAAATATCCCATTTTTCCAATTCTGTTGCAAACTATAACAATTAGACTACGTTTAACACAAGAGTAAAAAGTTTCAGGAACAGGACGTTTTAGCATCGAATTCTTTTTGCTGTTTACATGCGCAAATAAAGTCAGTGCAACATCATTCCGCCGGTTTCGGGATTTCGATTCTGAAAAAGAAAAAAAAAAAAAAAAAAAGAACCTTTGTATCCGAATACTTTTGAATCCGAAGCAATGTTTAGCGCATAGCGCCCTCGATAAATCTGCGTACTTTTTCGACTACAAAATCATACGATTTTGCGGCACCATTCAATAGGCGGTCATGCCAGACATAGCTAGCTGTGTTCATTGAGTCGATGAGTGCACGGCCGAATCCGAATACTTTATTTCTTAACTACATATGTTTATGTTTACAGGAACCTGCACAGCGTTTGGTGACCCCCACTACAAAACATTCGATGGCCGCTTGTACAGTTTCCAAGGTGGCTGTAATTACGTCATGACCACAGACAAATGCCCCGGATCCAATGTGACCGTACAGTCCTTTAGAGTCGATGCTGAAAATATTCCGTGTGGGTCAACTGGCGTGACGTGTACCAAGTCCGTGACTGTCACGATACATGACACCATGATTCATATGGTTCGTGGAAAAGAGAAACCCTCTGTACTTCGTCTTCCACATCTCTCTCCAGTGCGCGCTCAGTTTTCCCTTGTCTATGCTGGTGTATACGTGATTATTAAAACGCCATTTGGTCTCAATGTGGTGTGGGATCGAGGAACTCGCTTGTACATTGAAATGAACCCCAACAGCAAACATTGGACTAAGGTTTGTGGTCTTTGTGGTAACTTTGATGGTGACATGACCAATGATTTCCTGGCCAAAAATGGAATAGAAGAGACATCGCCTTACCCTTTCGGGGATAGCTGGCGTGTACGTGGTGATTGCACGAAGACCAAAGAACCACAGCACCCTTGTAAAGTGAACCAACACAGAGAAGCCAAATCACACGCTGCCTGTGCAATCATCAAGTCTAATGTATTCAAACCTTGTCATGCACACGTGGATCCTGACCAGTATTATGAACGCTGCGTGTACGATACTTGTGGATGTGATATGGTGGGTGACTGTGAATGTACTTGTGAAGCTATTGCTGCGTACGCTTATGAGTGTCTCTCATCGGGTGTTATTATTGATTGGAGGAAAGAAAAGTGCGGTAAGAATTTGCTAAAGATTTGGATTTATTAATAATCAAACCGTTTTAATGATATAAAAAATATCATAATGTATCGACCATACCAGGATATTTCGTAGAATTTTATTTTACGTGAAAAAGATAAACACAAGTATCTTAGCTAGCCAGTACAAACGAACTAAAGGCCGGTTTACACGGTGCAACTTTTGCTTACAACTGTCACATACGATCTGCTTGCGCCATGTTTTCAACACGAACTGTTTCGTACAAGTCAACCCTACAACTCTTTTGTTGTACAAAGCAGTTGTAGGGTTATTTTACAGGGAACAATGCGGAGCATGGCGTTAAGCAGATTGCATGCGACAGTTGTAAGCAAAAGTTGTACCGTGTAAACGTTAATGAACCGAATGATATTCATTACGTTTTTGATCTAGACGTCACTTGTCCAGAGAACGCGGTTTTCAAAAACTGTGTAACATCCTGCCCCGAAACCTGCAGTGACCCCCCCGGACAAAACAAGACCTGTACTATGCGGTGTGTGGAAGGTTGTGCATGTAAGGAGGGGTATGTTCAGAATGTCAACGCAGTTGGTAAAGTGAAGTGTATCAAGAGAATTCAGTGCCCATGTATCCATGATGGCAAAGTCTATAAGCCTGGTGATAAAGTATTCAAGAATTGCCAGCAATGGTACGTAGTTCATGGAGCTCGAGGTTCTAATTGTTGACAAGGCAATGCGCAATCATCCTTACTTGGTCTGGGTAAAAATGCGCAAGAGAAAATGCGGTAAGAGAAGAAACGTGGGTTCTGTAACCATGGCTGTTTGATACTCTTTTTAAGTGGATTTATTTGGGAAAACAACCTGATTGGTCGAATCGTTTTAGGCGCATGACAACTGTAAACAGGTCTAAAAAGACTAGATATATCGCTTTTTTTCCCCATAAAAAAGATTTTGTGATCACGCACGCGGGCATGTTTACGAGTTAAAAATAGTTCTTCACGATTCCAAAACTAGTATCAAATAGTGCTTGTGATGTTACAGCAGGGATTCCTTTTTTATCTCATTTTCTCTCTGTAAACACTTATATACACATAAAATTTATTACAGTCGCGGTCCGTCACAAATGTATTCACCATTGTTTTTCAGTAAATGTAAAGATGGACAGCTGTCGAATTGTGTAGGAAAACCGTGTCCAACTGGTAAATAATACTGACATCGTTTTTTGTTGATTATTCTTTAAATTGCTTTCGTAGCTAGCTTCGCGCCGTGATTTACCTGAAATAGCTTTAAATTTGACCTCTCACAATGCGACCAAATTTTACACCCACTTGATAAGAATCAACATCCATGTTTTCCAAACCCCTACGGGATTTCTTGGCAATGGTAAAACTATTGTCCAAAACTATTATTACATTCTAAAAATATAAGTTCTAAAAACACTTATGCTCAACTTTCAATATCTGCAGCTCCTCCCCCAACCACGACCGTTCTTCCAACCACAAGTAAGTCCTTTATTGTAACATTTACTTGTCATTTTAAATCAAAAGGCTTTACTGCGAAAATCGTTGCATCGCGACCCGTTTAATCGTAAATACGGTTGGATTTGTGTGTTTTCTGAGCCGTCAATTATCTTTGGGGGCGGGAGTTATGCGAATCCGTGAAAATCATTGGTTGGTTTGAATAACCTCCGCCCCGAATGATGATTGACGGCTCAGAAAAGCACAAAAATCCAAACGTATTTACAATAATGCTGGTCGCGATACAACGATTTTCGCAGTAATTGACTATCTTTAATCAACACTCCACAGCTTCAAAACCCACCACCACAAAGGTGCCACCAACAACCAGAGCGACTACTGAAAGACCAACTACGGCGATGAATTTGACAACCACTGTTTATTATCCTTCAACTAGCACACCTGTCTTCCCGACCACTGGTACTAAAATAGAATTATCATTATTGTTTCATGACTTTCAAGGCTTTCTTTTTTCTAGCAATGAGGTAAAAATCTAACATTACATATAAGGTACACGTAGGGAAATTACCTTGTAACGTTAGATTTGAATGCTGGTACGATGAACGCATTGTAAACCCTGAAGATGGGCGAGTAGCCCGAAAGCTAGGTTAAATAAAGAAAAGTTGATGAAACATATTATCAGAGATAAACTACAACACAACCTACAAATAGCTACTGGATAAATGATATCTTAGTCTGTAATGTATTTACGAAGGGAACGTATAAGATGTAAGGCTGGTTTGAAGCTCCTTGCAAATCACTGATAGATCACTACTAAAAACAATTTTAGTGGTGAGGCTTCAGTTTACAGTCAACCACACCCCTGGTTCTAAAATTTGCGAGATTAAGATTCAAAGCATAATATTTTGGCCTCACACTTTCTTCATGAGGGAAAAGCCAGGAATTGACGTAGTTATCATCTACGCATGTTCACATCAAACAGAAACGACCCTTGATACCTGAATGTACGAACAATACTTGAGATTTGCCATGTTGTAAAAACCTCTTCAGTGGTTATTATGGTTATTCACCAGCCCTTTTGGTGCTTTAAGAAATCATGAAATCACTTGTTTCATATTCGGTATATGTATCTTTTAGCTGTATATTGTAAAGATACACTTGGCCTTGGAGTGCAAGATAAACGAATCCCAGATAGCTATCTGAGCGCATCATCAGAGAAGGATTCATATGGTGCTGCAAGGCAGGGAAGACTACACAACCAAGATGACGCGTGGACGCCAAAACGTGATGATAGCCATCCTTACTTCCAAGTGTTTCTAGGCAACCTCACTATGATAACACAGATTGCAACACAAGGGCATCCATGGGAAGAAGAGTTCGTCATGAAGTATACTGTTCAACATAGTACAGATGGACAGAACTGGATGAACTACATGGATAGTTCTGGAGATGTTGTAGTGAGTGTAAAAATTACTGTTTTGTTGGCCTATTCGACAAAAGGTTACCATAATTTTCATAATGTGTAAACGTTTTGAAAAGAAGAAGAATTCAATGGCGTTGGTCTATTGCTTTGAGTTTTTAAGGAAAAGGAATGAAAAAAGGGAGAAAAAGTAATGACTAATGACTAAAATGTTTCGATTAGGTCTATGATGCTTGGTAGGCATGGCAGAAAGAACAGAGAGACAATACCACGCATAAAATAAACAATTCAGTTTGCAATGATTTTGCAGATTAAAGATATGTACAGTCTGAGTTTGATAAAATAACGCAAAACTCTTGTGTCAATATGGTTCTAGGTATTCGATGGAAATGGTCTTCAATTTCCTTACGGCATCCTCGATGACATCAAATATAACAACCTGCCTCGACCAATCACAGCAAGGTATATCAGGATACGACCAATTGTGAAGCTGAATGATGATTTTCGGATTAGTCTTCGTGCAGAGCTCTACGGCTGTGGAGTTGGTAAGATATTTTTGGAAAAAATTTCAAGCAAACCTAGATTGGATAACCGTGGGTTACAGATGTAACATTAGAAGGCAAACACTATCCATGCAGTTGATGATACTTTACTTCTTTATTTTCAGAACCCTATTGTCTATTCCAGGGAACCAAAAAGAAGGTAAACAACACATCTGGTATCATTTGGGTTTAATTTTAAGAAATAATTGGACGAGGTTGAACGTGGACTGTGTTATCTGTTGAAGCAGCAGGCTGAGGCGGATAACACATATTCAAGGTCTTGAGAACTTGTCTTATGTTTTATTATACATTTTAAAAATGTAAGAAATTTTATTCTTTTAATGTTATAAATTTATTTTATTTTAGCTCGCATTTGATGCTAGAACGATGAATCTATTGTCTGCATATTTTTCTGCGTAATTATCCTAGTTAACAGTCATCAAATCAGATATATATTTTGAATGCATTTACTTTTCGATGTATTGTTTTTTCTCCCAAAGCCTGGCGAGCGATGGCAGGTTGATCGCTGTACATGGAAGGAATGCAAACCAGATGACAGCTCGCCAACTGGTGCTACGGTTATCGTAGAACTGATCGTCTGTCCCAACAAAACTTGTAATACTGGTTGTGTAAGTAATTAAAAAATATAAAATATCGCGTTTCAAGAGCTAGGCTTACTATGATTTGACTGAAACTTAAGTAAGTGATAATAATAATGAATTATGATTTATATAGCGTCTTTTCTAGGATATAATCAAAGGCGCTTTACAATGATTAATGTGAATTTTTACAGACTGCATTTTTTTAAGGCGCCATAGGCAGC
>JAAAQI020131966.1:0-13423 GCA_011800005.2 Stichodactyla mertensii | reverse complement strand
TAAAATGAACAGATTTACTTACTTTGGAATATATCTTTTAGCTCTGTCGTAAAGTTAGACTGAACTCTTTTCTCTTGCTTTCGTGGAAGTTTTCAGCCAAGCACGAATCCACATATTTTTTATATCTTGACCAAAGCTTAGCAATATTTCTAGCTCCTCACTTTACTTTATATGCGAAATGGTAAGAATTAGGCAGGTTTTATTCAATAAAAAAGGTGTTTTTTTCTTTAAAAGCACAAGCCACGAGGTTCAAACCGACGTTCAAACCAACTAGCAAATCCAGCTTGATTTTCATTCGTTCCCTTAACAACCGACAAAAGCAGTGTAATGGCTTCCTAGGGCCGCGCATAAAAACATCCAAAATATGTTTTAAAAATCGTTCGTATCTTATTATTATAATATTATTTATTATTTTTTACATTTCCTGGTTCGGGATTTCTTTATTGAATTTCGCTCGAAAAAAATGAAACGACTCGAATTCAAAGTGGAATTCGCTAGTCATCCAATCAATTTTCATTTTAGCAGCTTGTTATGAAATATCTCTTAACAATCGGGAAACAATATCTGTAAGAACTTTCCATGCATTGCATCAATTCAGTCAAGAGATAAAAATAAACTGGGAGCTCCGCTATTAGGCAGTACCTAATTTATATATTACTATTATTTGTTAAAGTATCGTAGTTTAAACTACTTTTTTAAAACGATTTAAGCCCGATTTAAGCGATGAAACCTAGAGAGAGAGAGAGAGAGAGAGAGAGTGAAGTATGAAAAAATCAAAGACGATCCTAGGAGCTACATAAAGTATAAAAGTAATAGAAACTTGCTTTGGCTGTCGATTTCAAAACCTGATTCTTAGTAGACTGCACCCTTTCCGTAAAGGCAAACAAGTCTCCTCCCAAATAGGAGCACATAAAGGAATATTTGCAAAATGTTAGTGGAAAAAGGTATAACATCATTCTCACATGGCGTAATTTTTAATGTTAAGTATGTTTCTTCCACAAAGCATTTCAATAATAGAATTAAGACCTGTTTACGCATTTTAATTTAACATGCTAAATATTAATTATAAGATGCAAGGTCAAGATAAATTACTCGAAGTAAGGTGAAATGACAGACATGTCTGTAAGGGTCGAGAATCGGATTTCAGCGACCATTTTGTCAAATTCCTCATACTCTGCCAGATGATACCTTTGACTTACCATTTTCAAAAAAAAAAAAAATCAAAAGGTTCCAGCGAATTTATATTTTTGAGAAAATCGCTCAAGTCTGACACTAGGGTTGACTTCCGGTTTTTGGCTATACTAAAGTCTGCAAATATGCCCCAAGACCAAAGCGCTGCTGAAGCCATAAAATTAGTCCGATGAAGCTGAAACTTTCCGCAAACGTAGATTAACTCTTCTAAAGTAAAAGTAATTAACAATCATCTCTGGAAATAAAATTGTTTGTCTTTTACGCACCAGAATGTTAACGGTAGTGAAAAAGTGCTGAAAGAAAAGAGCTATTTTTATCAAGCTAAAACATGTACTGGTACCTAATTTTCTTGAAAATAAAATTCATTTCCGAAAAGAGTCGATATTAAAGTTGGTCTGTACCAATTTTCATGCTCGAAATCAAAGTAATTCTTTTCCAAAACATCAATTTCTTCTCATACTATTGTAGGACCAAATGGGGTCAACTGTCAACATTGCGAATACTTCAAAATATTCAATTCGAAAGCATATAACTTCGATTTTGCATTTATTTTCTTAAAAAGATCAAATAAAGAATAGCAAGAAGTTATACAAGAGACATTCTAGTCCTGAATAATGTTGCTAAAGTAAAGCCATGTTCGAATTTAATCAGATCTACCCACAACATTGAAATGCATAATTTGTTGACCAGACGCAAATATGACAGCTACAATCTACTGTTTTTTCACAAACTTTATCACGATCAACAAGATAGTAGTCTTATTAGTAGTCACGTTTACCCTTAAGCACATGAGTAACTGTAGGAATGTAAATGTACATTTGCACTGTCATGAAAAGCACAGATCCAGGGGTGATGAGGAGGGTGACCAATAACTTCCCCTTCTTTTTGCAAACATATATATATATAAAAAAAAAAAAAAAAAAAAAAAAAAAAGTGTTGAAAACCGAATAGCTTTATGGGGATAATTTTTGATTGTAATGACTTGAAGTTCTCAAATTTCCATGAGTTTGAAGGCATTGATTTTTCAGTATTTTCCCAGCCTTTTATGGGTTTCCTGTGGTACTGGTGGATCCGATCCTGCACTCCTTGTGCTATTTTTGTTTCTTTGCACATCTGTTAAATGTATGTATTATTTTGAACAGCAAGATTCCCAGGCATTGTTGGACAAAACCTGCGGCCTCCCTTTTTGTTTTCAAATCCCTTTCTAACGTGGTTTTTAGATAATTCACAGATAAAATTTCACTCTGTTTAATAGTTTTGTACTTTTCTGAGACTCAAAAACATCGGATTAAATTTTCAATTGTTTCAAGTGCTTGAACACAGGGCTGGCCATGAAAAATCACAACAGACTATGATACGATTGCCAGTTCAGTCCTACATGGAGTAATGCAATCGTGAGTCTTCCCAGGCTTTGCTTCTTTTGTTTTCCCCATATCCTCATAAAAGAGGTACTCTAAATCTCCTTCTCCGCATACCCTAGGCTTTTGTTTACGAAATTTGCTTGCATTCCAATCCCATGAGGCTGTGCGATGGATCTATATTTAGTAACCGTTGAAAATGCTATTAGCCCCCACTCATAATTAGCCACAGTCCAGAAGCACTGAAAACGAGCCCCAAGCCTCTATTTAAGATCACTATAATGATGCGTTTAATAGAAAGCAAATAATTATTTAGCCCCCAGTCTCTATTTAGCCTTGTCCTTTAGCCCCGAGTTCAGAAACGTGAAAAAGAATAAGCCTCTAAGGGCTGAAAAGAGGAATTATAAGAGTTTTTGAAGTATGTGGTTTATTTATTTTAACTCTTTTTGTAAGGAATCTTGCTAATTGCATATTTCAGAAGAGCAATATAATTCTTTTTTAATTCGTTGTCGATCCCTCCATCCGCAGACAATTTCAGTGAGGCCAGATGGTTATGCACATCCCTTGTACAGGAACAAACTCTTGATCAGGGTAATCTTTGCTTAAGCCGAAATTAATTCTTATTGGGAGTTAAATAATCATCTAGTTTTATACTCGCAGCAATTCATAAAAATAGTACATGATGTAAGAAAACAAATAAACATATCTATTTATGTATGCACGCATGAGTTAAGTATCGTGCTACCAATCTGAATCAAAAACCTGAAAACTAAAATTTCTACATAATATAGTTTATTACTAGATGCCCTGTGGTTAAAGATTGAATCTTTTTTACCATAAATGCAACATCCAAGTTAAGCTATGCTTTTAAATTGAATATTTTGAAGTATTCGCAATGTTGACATTTGACCCCATTTGGTCCTACTATAGTATGATAAGAGTTTGATGTTTTGGAAAAGAATTACTTTGATTTCGAGCATGAAAATTGGTACAGACCAACTTTAATATCGACTCTTTTCGGAAATGAATTTTATTTTCAAGAAAATTAGGTACCAGTACATGTTTTAGCTTGATAAAAATAGCTCTTTTCTTTCAGCACTTTTTCACTACCGTTAACATTCTGGTGCGTACAAAACAAACAATTTTATTTCCAGAGATGATTTTTATTTACTTTTACTTTAGAAGAGTTAATCTAAACTTGAGCGATTTTCTCAAGAAAATTTAAAATTCGCTGGAACTTTTTGATATGTTTTTTTGAAAATGGTAAGTCAAAGGTATCATCTGGCAGAGTATGAGGAATTTGACAAAATGGTCGCTGAAATCCGATTCTCGACCCTTACACCCAGTCGCTCTTAATTATTGACATCTACCTTTTTTAATAGATCGATCCAGTGGTTAGTGATATGACTGCCAACTTCGTGTTACAAAATTGCGTAACAAATGGCCTATTACGAACAAACGACCGAACGACCGAACTAGCCCAATCCCCCCTTCACACTTTGTTGGTAATGATTTTATTTTGCTTTATGCATCTACACGACACTTTATCGGGAGTTATCTAACATAACAGGAATGTAAGCTCGTTTACATTTAACTTATTAGCTAAATATTAACTAAATATTAACTCTTTACAGAATGAACGAACGAATGAACGAAGAAACGAACGAACGAACAAGCGAACGAACAAATGAATGAACGAACGAATGAATGAATGGATGGATGAATGAATGAATGAATACATGCATGCATGCATGAATGAATGAATGAATAAGTATAACATAACAATAAAGAAATCAGTCTTCTAGAATAGCCTGACGAATATCACTGGTCTCCATGAGACCTTTAATCCTTTTTAACCCTTTCACTGGCAAATTCCTGAAAGGTTTTTATCAATTTTCGGCGCGAAAAGTGAAATAAAACTCATTTTAATTCTAAATAAGGAGTTGTTAAGGAGACTGTTGCTGTCTTAAAATACCGAAGGCTCATACTATTCAGTGACCCTCGTCAAAAATCTTAGCCCACGGCTGTTTCAAACGTCCGGATTTAGCAATGTATGGTAGATGTCACGCGCGAAGATTGTTACGAGTTAATATTAAACCATTTACCGTATTTGGTAAATGGTTTGATATTAAAGGTGATCAAAATTCGCAGAAAATATTTACTTTGGCTTCTTTTTGCTGATTCGAGAGGTAGATCGGGCGCAGCAAGTTCTCCTGAACTGAAAGATCTACATGTACAAGAGCGATCGGAAATGGAAGTTGAAAAATATTTCTGTGGGCTAACATTGAAAATTTTGCTAAAATGCTCCCTAGCAATCCAGTTTTGAAGAGTGATTTTAATGGTAAGCACGTGTAGAGCCACAATTTGCAATGTTTTTAAATTTTAATGCCGTCGTTTGCTTTTAGCAAAAGCTTACATTAGAAATCAATGACTTAAACCCATAGAATAGGTCTTTTTGAAAATATCTGAACAGATTGGATGGAGATATATCTTATCAATTTCGTAAACTCGTTGCGCCCGGTATACATACTTGACAAGTGAAGTTATCGTCTTTATACACAATCGTTGTTTTACAAACAAGGTTGGTTATATTTATTAAATCAAGTTTATAATATAATACACTAATTAAAAGAATGTAAACTCATTGTTTGTTTCCCTTTTCCCTTGACCATATTATAGACCTTTTTCTGGATTTTCCAGACACAAACAAGATTTCGCACTTGATTTGATCATGATGTTGCTCTCGGTTACAAGAGCGTAATTCGAAACCACGCTTCTCGTAAGACCTCGTAATAGGATATATGACTTTTCTCAAGAATTGCGTTAGCCAAACTTTTGATCAGCGGACTAAAATTCCGCTTTGAAACAGCCGTGCGCCGTTGGTAGATAAGCGAACAGCGTGGCCTGTTGACCGCGCTATTCGTTTCTAATTTTTTTTTTTTTTTTTTTTTTTTTTTTTTTTTTGAGCCACTTGCTACCCAGGAGCTCTTAAGCTTCCATCATTAAGCTTGACCAGGCGGTAGAGACGCTCTACTGGAAGAATTCAGAGGTGGGAGACGATTTTACGTAGAGAATGGCGCCTAAGCCGTTTGTGTTTTGAGATGACGTCGTTGGAGTAAAATCGGCTCCCTGGCTGTCCTGTGGTGGATTCCAGAAGCTACCAAGGCAATTTGGGATAGTTGTGACCTCCAAAGAATGCAATCGCTGCAATATTTTGCCTGTAGGTGCGGGTGGCTCGACACACACACACACACACAAAATCTGAAACAGGAGTACTGCTGTCGAAAATTTCCATAGTTACCCATGATCCTTATAGGTTTTCACAATCAAAAACACGAGTTAGAGTGAGTGCAAAAGCGGCTGTTGCTCGATTGCTTGAAGAATTGAGAGGAAGAAAATGATGGGAATGCCAATGCTTAAGATGGAAATTTCCTATGAAGGTAGAGATTTGAAAGAGTTTTCCTTAGAAATAAGAAAGAAAATAGGAAGCTTTCCAATGGTGTTGTCTGATATGTGAAAAGCCTGTAGTTTCAATTTCACCTTGAAACAAACGATCTTATCCTTTATATATTAGGACTTGAGCGGTTTCCCTTGGGGTTAGATATTGAATATCTTACCAGGTGACAGTATTCGCCCATCATTAGAACCATAAATTTCTAATTGAAAAAAAAAAATCAATTTTTGAAAGAAGAATCTATCAAGATCGCGCACACATATGTGATACTGGGAGGAAAAGGGTTAAAACATTTAAATTTACCATAATTACTCAAGGTCAAGTCTTCTTGATAGCATATAAATTAAAACAATTAACAAACCATAGACGGCTTAGTTTTGATGCTCTCCGAGTCATTGGTTTCTTTACAGTTCAATGTAAAATTGGCGTTAGTACGTCTTGGTAACCCAGCCAAGTCAATCAAGACAATCTTTTACTTTTTGGAGAGATATATCACAGGAAATCCAAGCTTGGAATTTGTGTATTAAAAATAACTAAGAAAATATGAAAAGGTTAAAAAATGATTCTGATTCTCTGGATTCGAAAAGCTACGGCAATAGAGTCATTTCTAACGAACAGAATCAACATTTTTTAATTGTTTCCTTACTCGGCTCACGTTTTTAAGTGTATCTGAATCTACAGAGCTTTAAATTTATGCGTACCTAGCTAATATTATTTTATTAAACGGGATAGTTCTCAGCGCAATGGATATTTTATCCATGTTCGGCAACACTGGCACAATATTTTGATTTGTTATCATTGGTTTCTTTCTTCTTCTATTTGATATTAGATTTACTATAAAATGTGAAAGTCAGAATATTTCGTTTGCATTTTCCAATTACCATTTGATGAAAACAATACATAACTGGCATATTAAGAATCAATAAATTATTCTTGAATTCGATACAGCTTATTGTGTACCTTATATCCTCTAGGCTTAGAATAAATATTTAGTTGATATTTAAGGAAAATAATTTGTTATTGACGTTTCTTAGGTATATATGTTCTGGAAGGGAAGTGTTTTGTCTTGGATTTTAATAAAATATAACTTGTAAATGATAACAAGAAAATTAAAAATAATGGTATCGAGTAGTCGATAACAGCTCTTCACGTTTTAAAACAAAATATCTACGGTCAAGTGCAGGAATTAATGTATTATCACTGAAACAGGAAAGATTTTGATAATGACATATATGTTAAAACCAATTATATATTTACAATAGCCTTAGATAATGTTTTTTGCCCATATTTCTTTCTATACTTTATTCAGTCTACGTTTGTCCTAGATGATAATATCTGCAAACTTAAGGCAATCCAAAAGTTTTGCTGCCTACAGCCTTTATGTTTAAAGTAAACATACAAATTATAGTGCTTTTCCATTGTATCAAATGTCTCTTACGGAGTGAGGATAACAAAGAATGCTTTACCACACAAGAGAATGGCATGGCAGTGTCTGCCAAGGGATCAAACGTCAGCAATCGATCAAAATGATTCGCTTCTTTTCCCTAATCTGTGAGCTTCCCCTTTCAATTCCTTATGTAATTAACTGAGGAAATGTTTAAACTTTGCCTATTAATTTTGATATTTATCAAAAATAAATTCATAACATAAGACGAAAAGCAAGTAAATTTTTGTACTCACATAAAAAGAAAGTTTAAGATGCAAGAAAAGGTGATTAGTGTGTTCCAGAAAGGACACCGCATCAAGTCATCTACCTTTAGAAATGATTGCAAATATCTTCCAAAACAAGATGTGTTGTGCCGGGAGAGGGAAAAAAAAAAAAAAAAAAAAAAAAATCATGCAATGACGCATTTTGCTAATCATATATGTACATTTTGTTTTCACATTTCATGTCCTCGAAGATATTAATTTCATTAAATATAACTTGATATTCAAGCAAAATATTGTTAAAGCTTTTCCAAAACGAAGTGACTAAACGTCCGGCAGCGCAACGGTCTTCAAATAACTAAACGTCCGACAGGCCAAAATTTTCCCATATTACACTTTGTAATCGGCTAATCTCTCTTTCGAAACTCTTTATCTTTATTTAGAATCCCCAAGCGCTGCCAGAAAACGACGTTTATTTATTTTAAGACCATGTCCGGCAGTGTCAGAGAAAAAAAAAAATTACTAAGCGTGGTTAGTTAAAAAGACAAAGCTCGGATTTTTTGGTTTTCTGGAAGCGCTTTGGGATTCTAAATAAAGATAAACAGTTTCGAAAGAAAGATTAGCCGATTACAAAGAGTAATATGGGGAAATAGACGTTTAGTTATTTGAAGACCGTTTCCTGCTGCAGAACTTTTAGCTTCCAAAAATGCTGACAGATCAACTGATTATGTTTTCAGCTAATGTTTGGTAAGTAATGTATTATATGCATTACTTGTAATAAATTCTATGGTGCATTGGCGGCACAAGCTTATCATGCAAGTTGACGTATCAATGTCAAAGACAAGGCGTGCATTGTCGAAAATCCTTACCACAGTCTTATTCGAAATTTATTCATGAAACAGACTGCGAAATACTTTGCTATCAGAGTACAGAAAGCAAGCACCCAGAATGATCTAAATTTCTTTTACCATCGTAATTCTCGCGCCCGATTATCCTCAATGTTTTTGTCTAGACCGAAATGTATAGATCTTTCAGGTTAACATTTGAAGTTCCTCTTGAGAACGTTCGCGGGCAATTGATGTTCTGATGTCAATTTTTTCCGATACTTTGAACAAGGTTACTTCGACATATTAGAGCTTCAAAAACAAAAAGAAAATAAAAGAGGGGGCCACCGTCTTCGCTTTCGAGCAACGACTCGAGAAAGACCGGCATAGCGGATTTAATCATTAGTCTGAAAATTGTTAATAAAACATCAAGGTCACGGCTATTACATGCGCTATTCTTATTCCTGCATTAATTTCAGCCAGCGGTTTCTCAGAACCTTAATATGAAATGCAAATGTTTGCAAATGAATGGCTTCTGTGAGCTCAAAATTACTTCTGTGAACTCAGAATGGCTTCTGTGTTCTTGTTTTGCTGTAGGGAAATATTTAAGACGTATTTTCAGGTATTTTTGTAACATATATATTACCTGAAATTAAACAGCAAATGTTTTTGTATCAGCGAGTGGAGTCTCATTTCTACAATACATTTGACCACGGACACATTTGGTGAAGTAAATTTTATTGACATCGTATTCGAGGAGTATTTGAATTCGATGAATAAGCGATACCTAATATTGTTTCTTACACTTTTGCACTCACAGCCACACCCGGCACTCACAGCTGTGAAATCGAACTTTACGCAAAAGCATTTTTGGATATCTATTCTAATTCTGCAAATTGCAAGAGAAATCGAGCTGGCTTACTGGGATAGATTTTTGTTGCTTTATCCAAAGAAACATAGCACACACAACGTCCTTCTGAAGTGATTTGTAAGAACATAAATTATGAGCAATTATACGGCTGCTATAAGGATATACGGATAATTTCACGATATATAAAAGACATTTATTGACAAATTGGTAATTTACTTTCTATATTCAGCCTTGAGACACGTTTAGGAAAGTAGTTTTTACAGACAACAGAAAGCGCTTTATTTTCCAGTTTGTAATAATATATTGTAATTGCACTTTTGCACTCACACATGAAAAGATCCTTTTGTCTATGGAATCCATACGTGTACTCCTTCATAAACTGGTGGCAAATTTGTTCTGGATTATTGGGCAAACTTCTCTGTGAGCTCACGTTCAAAATCCATCTTCCACTCACATTCCTATTCGAATTCATAGTTACCAAAACAAAGCTAAAAGCTACATAAATAGGACTGCAACAGGCCAAACTGAAATAAAGTATTAGACTAAAGGCATTTATATTTTCAGGTTACCAATTAATTCGGTAATTTCAGGCACATGGGCCATTTTATGGCAGCATTTCTGACTCGCTTTTAGACTGTCGTCTGAAAGCTAGTCGTCCGCCATATTTACTGAACAGATTTGAGCATTGTTACCATAGAAACTGGTGTCAAAATCAACCGCTTACCGAAACGAGCGCTGTCTTCAGAATATGATAAATTATTGCGTTTGAAACAGTCGTGAGCTAAAGACAACCGAAAAAAAATTATCATTAGCCTGTTGTATCGATTAAAAATTTCAAACAAAAAGAAAACGTTGCTCGAATTTTATGTAACTTTCTCAGATGACGGAGATGCGGAAATAAACGTTTTCCGGACAAAATTAAATGAAAATACTAAGGACGAAAGGTCAAAAAACGAATTGATAGATGTTTAAAAGCGCTCGCATCGCTGTCAAAATATGTGGCCTTTGTTGCCGTAAACGGGTGTAATGAGTTTTGTGGAAAAGTTGCTGTCATTTTTTCCCATGCGATGTCTTATTGGTCGTTGGGAATTCACTCAAATAACTTTGGTAAGGGAAGAGAGCCTTGGAAATTCTCACCTTTGGCGATTTTTTGTGTTATAGTTATTTAAACTAATTGGTTATAGAGTAGATCGAAGTTTTATTGATTCAGATATAGAGAAAGGAAGTCTCGCTGTTTCTTGAAAAACTGTTATTTGAGGTCAGTTTATCTCGAAATCGACATCAATAAACCAAACTTTTCTTTGCAGCAAAAGTGCGTCTTATTCTTCTTTGTTGTGAGTATTATTGTTGATATATTTGGAAAACTGAAGAACCTTGATTTATACACAAATAGTCCTTCCCCAAATATATAGTTGAGTGAGTCCAGTCCTAGCCAAAGCCTCGATTTCAGTACGTACCATTGTGCACTGAGCTATGCTGAGCTATACTACTCTGATTTATAAAATATACTATTTACTACGCGCGTTCTGATTGGCTGAGAGGTGTCTTTGCATGAGAGAATGTAAACACGGGATTTTTTAGTTATTTTATAAAAGCAATAGAAAACGTTTTTCTTGTGTCTGTATAGCCTGATATAAACACGAGAAGTGTTGGGATAATAAACAATAAAGCAAAGAAGAGTTATTGCTTAAACATTATATAATTATACAATGACACTACAAAGAAACTGGTATGGTAAGAAAATCGAGGCTTTGGCTAGGATTGGACTCATTCAGCCATATCTTGGGAAAGGACCTTTTAGTTGGTATGTAACAATTAGTAGCATGTAATTTTATGATTGATATTTATTCGTAGTTGTAGTTGCGGTTTCCGAAACCAAATTTTCTTGAAGGTCATACATCAAAGATATTTTATCATTCAACAATGCAGTGATCGGTCAAAGTGCATATGTTGTATCTTGGAATAAATAAAAGCCGTTTTTTCATCTTATGTATATTGTTAAAAGTAGCGATAGTGAAGTATATTTAATAAGAAAAAGTAACGTAAAAAGCGAACGACGTTTCGGTGTCACTGACACCATCATCAGGTTCAAACGATAAATAAATTATGCGCATAATCAAGTCATAAAATGAAAACAATCATACAATGAAACTAGTTGTTCAGTAATGTTCAAGCAAAGAGCTTTGCTCTTACTGAGTCACTCTGGACGTTTAGTTCCGGTTGAATGTGCTTGATTTCATTGTATGATTGTTTTCAATTCATGACTTGATTATGCGCATAATTTATTTATCATTTGGTGCCAGTAACACCGAAATGTCGTTGGTTTTTTACGTTACTTTTTCTTATTTTATGTATATTGACTAACTTTCTTAAAATCTAATACTTATCGATAGCCAAATATATTTCGTGGGATAATAAAACCCTAGACAGTGTATAATAAAGATAGGCTATTTATGTTGCCTAAAATAAAATTGGCGAACATCAAAAAATCGACAAAATAAGCAAATGATTACGCCGTTTACATCTACGGCGTAATTTGCCTAATCAAAGAACTAGTCGAGATATGTTCAAAGCCGAAAAGATAACAGAAAAAGTCGTATGTAATCGGAATATATGATTTTTTAAAGTTTGGAATTTCCTGCTAGTTTACCCCAAAAAAGCTATTTTCAAAAAACATATATCTTTAAATGGCAGAAGGCTTTGTCAATTATCTCTTCGGTTTTGAACATATCTCGACGAGTTCTTTCAAATGCGCCTATTAAAATTTTGCATATCCCTCGTTTTCCATTTCCCACTAAATTGATGACGTCATTTTCACGCCAAAAATCGTAACATTGGTAAAACTAAAATAAGAATTTTTTTCTTTTGGCAAGCACTCTTCACATATGAAATTTGAAATTGATCGGACTTTGCTAAACAAAAGTTAATATACAAATTAGGTACTACCTAATAGCGGAGCTCCCAGTTATTTATCTGCTTGACTGAATTAATGCAATGCATGGATAATTCTTATAGATATTTTTTTCCCAGTTGTGGAAAGAGATTTCATAATAAGCTGCTAAAAATGAAAATTCATTGGATAACGGGAGAATTTCCCTTTTAAACATATCCATTTTGAAATCACCGATGTTTCCTGCAATCTGATTGGTTAAAAATGGTGCGATTTCAGCCTAAATTGCACCATTTTGAATCATAAATTGCACCATCTCACCCGTCATTTCGACTTTAACCAATCACAAGACAGACGTGTCATTTATTAGCCAATCATATCAAAGAAGCCATTTGAATGCTGAAATCACTGCTTGCTTTGAACTAATTAACAACGGGAAGAAAAGCAGGAGCAAATTTTACACGAAAATGTTTGACAATTTTTGGATAAAATTTAACTAAAAAGCCATGAAAATGGCCAAACTGCCAGATAAATTAGTGGAATTGTCAAAAGTATCTTTGAAAAGCCACTGCTGAAGGATATTCAAGTGAAAAACAACGAAAATTATGCAGATTCACACCGAGTTCATGAAAACTTCTCCTCCGCTTATCATGATTCACTGTGGAAACGGTACTCGTAAAACAACTAAAACAACAAGAAAATTTTCAAGATTGATAGAAAACAGTTTTCTGGGTTCGAAAGCTATTCAGCTACAGAGAACTTATGGACTAGTCGGTTTAATTTTCGCTGTTTTCTGTTCGATTTAACTCAAATCAGAAAATCACAGAAGAACAACGCCGTGGACCTTCTTAAGCCTTGGCTTTTGTTTGCATTAAACTTTGAAATACTACAAAAAAGATAAGTTCTTAATGACAAGACTTTCCACCGTTAACGGTAAGTAAAATTAACTGTATTTATTATGCTTAATGGCTTCCAGTACGGGGAGAATGTAAAATTAACATTACCAATCAATAAGAATGAATGGCGATTTCAAAGACGCTTGTACGTAAAACGATTGTTTTCAACAATTTAGCACATTCAAAATACTATTTTATAGAAATACAGTATTTAGTCTCATGCTTTCTTTAGTGTCACGTTTTCTAGAGCAATTCTAAAGGAATTTCTAAAAGAATTCGCGTGTGCAGAGCT
>JAAAQI020131955.1:0-13425 GCA_011800005.2 Stichodactyla mertensii | reverse complement strand
TCACTCGTGAGATATCAAATTGAACACTCGAAGATAAATTCCATATCTCCGCGCGCCCATGTATTATTCTCTATTTACTAAAGGCATTGGGAAACTAATGAAAATAGGATTTTCCCTCTTTCGGTTGAAAATAAATTCTAAATTCTAGGAGTTCCAAGGAGCGTAAGGAGTTCTACAAACCCTGAGTTTCAAAACACTAGGTTTATTGTAAGGGAATGGTCATTAATTAGAGGGGGACTGGTGCATTTTTAGTTTTACTTGCAAGTTATCCCTAAACTTCCCATTGTCTCTCTTAAATCCCTCTTTTGGGAAGCCTAAAAATGCTGAACCACCACTACTTGCACCAGCCTCTCCCCCGATTAATCTGACAGGTCCCTTTAAGGTAGGTAGTAGAATCCTTCTATCAAACTTTCCCTACTCCCTGGAAGTTGCTATCCCACTCCATAGGATTGATAAAGATATTTTCAAAAGTATACACAGTCAAAACTACTGGCATCAGATCAAGTTGGCTTTTTCATCTTAAGTGTGAGTATCATACAAGATTAAAGCTGTGCATTCACTGCACTTTTTTCCATAGCTGAATTCAAATTATTTCATGGTGTGTATAAATAGTCACCGCAATTGAGTACATTTTTTTTTGAAAATTGTGCCTCCTACACTATAAAAAATATGCATGGACCTTTGTAAAATTAAGATTATTCACAAGGAGTGTTTTCAAAGTTTTGAAATTGCCCCTGTTGCTTTGCAACTTTTCCCTGTTATTCTTGTTTTTTTGCTTGATAGGCAGCCGCAGCTGCCTACCCAGCAAAAAAAACAAGAAAAGGAGACTCTGCTAGCAGGGAAAAGTTGCACAGACACAAAAACTTTCTTAGTGAGTTTTCATTATGTTATGGGGGGGGGGGGGTGCATTTTTTTCCATTCAAGTATGCCAAGGGAGGGTCTTCTTTTTTTTCCTGGGACTTTGCCACCATTCTAGTGGCCCTACATCCCCCCCATTAAATAATGATAACTCCCTTAACATGAGATCCCCAGGGGGTGGTACTAGGGGTGGTTCAGTGATAGGGATGTTCTGCTGGGATCCAAAAACCGTGACCCTATCCTAGACAAGAATACACTGAATAACATATACTCTGTTCAAGACAATGTAATGTCATAACCCTATCAAGACTAGAGTGTTGCAGTGTTGATTGTAGTCTATAAAATGCTAGTACAGTTGGAAGTCACACACTAAAAAGTTTTTGGTGCATGGGAGGAAAAATATCAGCTTCAACAAAAATGTCAAAATTGAATATCCAGTCAACACTAAATAGTGGTGACCTACATCCAAGACTTTGAGCCTGTTCAAGACAATATCATAGAAATCATATTAATATACCTGGTACCCTTTCTAAGACCCCCCAAAAAAAACAATCCAGCAGAACATCCCTATGTAGACAATATATGGGATTATCCCAACCCCCTCGGGGAACAAAACCAAAGTTAATTTCATTACTAGGCCCAATACAATTACAAAATAATACAAATATAAGGATATCTTTTGATCCTGTGCTCAGATTTCACTGCAGGAGTATAGATATATGTAGCCACATAAAAAAATATCTGAATACTAGGCAAACAAAACATAAAAAGATTGATGAGAATCACTATCTAGTACATTGTTTGGACCATTATTAAGCAGTTTCTACATCATCCCATGTACTTAATAAATTCAGTTAGTGTCACACAACTGCTTCATTCAAATTTCAAGTCCCTCACCTAATGGACCTTTCACATTTGATACTTAATCCTACTGAGGCATAGGACTTCTTTGAAGAACAAAAGTTTCCTAAACAAAAAAGAAAAAGAAAGAAAAAAAAAATCAAACACATTTTTGACATTCACACTTCAAAGCATTTTTTGAGAGTCACAGCAATGCCCTATGCAAAGAGCAGATTTTGTATGACTGAAAATTCATGGCACAGGGCAGACATGGTCAAGGCAGGGCAAGGATTCAAAATTCTAGAAAACATCAAAGTCGTAGCAAGTCATGCTTACGGCACTGACTGTGCCACAACTTTTTCACAGTCATACAAAATCTGCCCTAGACGTGCCTTATTAACCACTTATGCTTACCCAAAATCCCCTTCAGTCTCACCTTTGATGACTTAACTTTTTCTTTAAATGTGACGAACTATAAGGTTTTTTTTTAACACTCCAATTTCGAGTTCTCTGTTATACAGGGTTAGCCATTTTTTGTGAAGAATATTCATGCGTTTCAATGAAGGTCCGTGGAATTTCAAAGTGTTTGTATTGTTAAAGTCGTGCATTATTCAATCTATCTTTGTTAATTATGCATATTTTGACACCGAAATGAGGCTAACCCTGTAGAAATGAGTCTGTAATCAAGAAACACAGCGGTATTCAGCAAATTCGAGAAAGGTATATTTGGTATTAGTATGACATCATTGCATTGGTTCTCAACCAATCACGACACTGCCACATGAAGCCCAGCCATCGAATGACACACCCAGACCACGAAGTTTTCAGAGGACTTTGACAACTTTGTGGTCTGGGTGTTTCATTTGATGGCTGAGCTCCATGTGGCAGTGTTGTTATTGGTTAAGATCAACCAATACCATAATATGCTCTGGTCATGCTAAAACCAAATTGAAAAAAAAAAAAAAAAGAATTAAATCTGTTCTATCACAGGCAGCCCACTTTAGATAAAAGTGAAAATGAAAAATAAAATTCATACAAATTGTATAATTATTTATTTTCTTTGCCTGAGACTGAGACAATGTGCTATCTAGTACAAAACAACCAAAAAACAATAAAATCTAGTAGAACATTTTTTAAAAGTCAAGTTAGTTTCCCCATAATTATAATTTCCCTATGGTACATACTATGTGATTTCTACAAGCATGGCTGAAAAACATGTGTGCAGTGCCAATGATCCTTCATGATGACTAGAAAAACATGATCTAAAACCAAAATGGTTTGAGTTTTTCAGCGTCCAGCATTTTTGTACAAGCTCTAAAAAAGTTCTACAAAAGATATACTAAGCCTTAGTCATTGGGCAATAAACTGATATAGAAATTTAAATTCTTAACTTTTCAGAAACGAGCTTAACTTTTGCACTTTTTCCCAAATTTCAAGATTTTTATGATAAACTACACAGGAAGCTTTTTTTCGACAAGTGGAAAATGTAAATAATAAGACGATTGTTCTTGAATTTTAGTTTCTTGAAGCAAAGATAGGCTGCTCACTAACACGAGAAGACAGAAAAATCACAAAAGAAAATCTTAGAAAACGTTTATTATGATTTTATTTTCATTTAAACTTTTATCTAGACTGGTCTTCCTGTGATTTTATGTGTGAGCCTGCGATTTACGACAAAACCGTCAGCTCATTTTTCAGCCCTGCTATTTCTACATGGGATCATAGGATACCATAGGGAATAGGAAATGTTTAAAAAAATATTACTAGTTTTTTTTAACATGATTTTCAGCTTTTACATATTAGATAGCACACTGTCTTGGTCTCAGAGCAAAAAGTAAATACTATATGATTTGTTTGAATTTCATTTTATTCATAAATTTTCACTTTCCTTTAAAGGGGGCTCCCTGCAGTTCTATACAATCTGCAAGACCACGATATTTACCATATCACCAGTTTGTTGGATTGCTTCACTATAGGTCTGTACATATTGAAGGAAATGGCTTCTTGTATAATCAAACACCTCCTTGGAATGTTTGCATAATCTTCTTCCCACACAAAAAGCAAAGACAAAATTGGTCCAGTTTCTGTCTTGTCCCACAAGGGTATCAATGGCTGTGGAAAATCTTTCATAGGTCAAATTAGCTGCTTCTTGCTTGACTAACTGTACGAGTTTTCCTTCCACGCTCTAGAAACAAGAATCCAAGAGTACTCAAGATTCTTAGTAGAATAATACAGAAGTTTCAGTACCTTTTGAAGTACAGGGCTCTTAAAAAATATAAAATGCAAAATTGCAACAAAAACATTAGCTGCTACAGATGTAAGAAGTGGAATGGATTTATTGATTCAGAAATTTTCTTTCAATAGGCCCCTTGCAGCACGTCAGAATGCAGCTGAATTTGGAAGGCAAGACAATAGGTTTCTGGTTCTCTGGAGATGAGATTCTTTTGTCTTACCCTCCAAATTCAGCTGCATTCCGACGTGCTGCAAGGGGCCTATTTTATAATAATATATTGATATTATAATAATATATTGATGAAGAGCTGTCAGTAACCATCCATTCTTTCATATTACCATCTGTGATAGAGGAAGGAAGTCCATTCTAGAGAAGGTATGCATAGCTTCTGGAGCTAGATAATTGGTTTGTTTTTGAGAATTATAATTCATGATTGATTTACCTGGACATTTGGTCCATAGTCTACTACAAGAGCATCACCAGCCTTTGCTAGCTCAAAAGCAAGCTTCTTCATCTTATCTTTTTCAAATTCTTCTTTCTCCTCTTGTTCAGTCACCTGCACTGGTGCCGAAGAGAATGATGGTGAAGGTGGTCCTACAGAGTCAGGATAAGCATCAGAACTTAAATCATAGTCTTTACAACATGTAAGTTTATATTAATTATCATAAAAAATAAAACCTAACCCAGCATTTTAGTATTCCATACCTGGATACATAGCAGCATTCTTTGCATGTAGCATTACAGTGGGTGGAGGTGGGGAAGATCCTGCTGAATCAGGAACAGCATCATCACCACCATAGAAACAAAGGCCTAATGAATTGAATGTATACATCCACAAATTAGTAGAGCCACTGGTAACCTATTGCAATACTTTTTTAACAACTGCTTAGAAGGTAAAACAATTTTCACAAATACGATTAATGATTTTATTCTTGACATGTTTCGGCTACATCATGAAGCCATCTTCAGAAGAATGATTACAAAGTTCGTTCAGCTTAGAGGGTCCTGAAGTGGGTGGTCCTAATCCCATTTCCCAACCCAAAATTTTGCAAAATCCCTCTCCTATTTATACAAAATCCCAGTCCAATTTATAGAGTTAAAGAGTTAGAAAAATCCCAATCCCAGTAATGGCTAAATCCCAGTCCCAGTGTATCAAATCCAATTTTCCCAGCTCATAAAAGACCAATCCCAGCTCCCATTTTACCCCTTCAGGACCCTCTGCTTAGGGATATAAATATCACCTTTTTGTGCTTATTTCAAACTCAAAGATAAAATTTGTAACTGTGCATAGCTAGGAATGCCTAATTTTGCACCAGCCCACCCTCTAAATAACAGGCCTCACATATGTACAAAGGTGCAAATAAATTGGCCAAATCAATTTCAACACTTGTCAGCTTGACTTTCTCACATTAAAAAAAATCAGTTCTCATTACTTTTCATATCTATGTGACATATTACCATGGAAACTCTATACATGAGCAAGATGTGCTATGATTTATAGTCTGTATATATCTGATTGGCTGGACAGATAAAAAGGGTGGGTTTGATTCAGAGCACGTTAAGACAGGAGCCACACGGGAAACCGGAAATCTGACTTGACTGACAAGCCTTGAACGAATTTCACTTAGCTTGGACTTGGGTTTAAAACATAGGAGGTTTAAGCTCTCAAATGTGGAAAAAATTCGAAGAATGGCCCATAAAGATTAAGTTTTTAAACACATAAGTTTATGAGTAGAAAAATCAATCAATAACTAAAAGCTAAGTCAGCATTTTTAGCAACATAACTTACCTCTAGATCTGGTAATGGCTGTGTTATTTGCCTTGTAAAATTTTTCAACGGGTGAGTCGTCCGCTTCCTCTTTGAGGTCGTTATACGAGGCTGGCGATGGTTCGTCTAGTATCTTGCATACAGGATCATCTAGAAGTAAGAACTCTTCAAAAAGCTTACAGGTTTGGCGTTGTAGTTCTTCTAGATGAGGAACTCTGTCGAAATTTTCCACAGGCATTTTTCGAGGAGCATCAAATTCGTCCATATTTTCAGAGTAAGACAACCAACTGGCTTTTAGTTCGCGAGATCGCCCTCCAAATAAATATCTTATCTTGACAGCCAATGGCTGTAATATTTCTCGAGGGGTTGCAAAACACGTCTAGTTCAGCTCACGTCTGGTTATTCTGTAAAACCTGCTAAGAATCACACTAAATATCTAATAACTTCCTCTTTTTCGAGGAACATATGATATGACGAGGTTAATAGCCTGGGCAACGGGATGAGGGTCAAGGTAAAAACTAATTTCTCTAGGGAGGGCTTAGGAAGACAAAAAATTAACCCTTAATAAACAAACAAAAAAGAGTAATATGGAAAAAAAACTTTTTGCAACAGATATTTTATTATTTATACTGTTCTGAGTCTTGGATTTTGATTAAAGTCTAAAACAAGATAAATAATAGATATAAAATGATTCTAACTAGCCTCCCCTCCCACAAAGATATTTTGTGGTTTGACAAATGCTCTCTGATTTTTTTTCATTTGCGCAATTTAGACAATATATTTTTTAGGGGGGGTAGCACTAAGTGCTAAACACTAAACCCTCAATGAAAATAATCAATTATAATTGGAATGAATAATTATTAAAATTAGAGGATAGTTTAAGTCATTTTAGTCACAAATTTTTAGATTTAGTTCAAAATCTTGTGATTTAGGTCTGAAAATAATTTTTTAAGTTTTTCCGACTTCCGACCCCTCCCCGGAAAGTTCTTCCTATGTCATAGAGCTCGGCCCAGTCTTGTTGGTTAGTCACGTATCAATTGGGTTTATTTTATGGAAACACTTCAAGTAAAAACAACTTATGTTAGAAGTGCTAAAACCTCTTGTGGTAAAATATCAAAAGCTGAAGGGGAATGCCTAACCTAGACATGGAAGATCTCGAACAAAAACCTCAATCCGAGCTCGAAACAGCCTCAGAATCAGAATCAGAAACAGAGAAAATGCCTCCATCTTCCCGCTCGCCGACCAACATGGGTCGACGTTGTGCGTCTGTTGAGCGCCTCAAAGAGGAAACCAGGCTTGTTTTATTGGACTTTTTAGGGTCCTTACCAGCGGAAAAAATAACTGCAAGGAACCTAACAGAGTCTGAGAATCGTCCTGAACGTTTAAAACAAGCTATGGCGGTTGCAAAAAGCAGTAGTGATGCGGCTGCTTACGAGTCGAACAGAAAGCGCTTCCAACAAATGGCTGTTCCTCTGAGACGGAAGCTTTCCCTTAACTTAAAAAGCGAAATAGAGAATTTTAATCCTCGTTTGGGGCTCAAAAGAAGAAGCTATGAAAGGTTTGTAGACGTTGTTTTTTATAGTTTTTATTTGCTAATGAGCATGTAATTGCATCTACATTTGGATTTCTTTTCTATATTAACGTGATGTAAGAGCTTAAAATATTTTAAGAGGAAAATGTTTTATTTAAAAATTCGATGTTGGGTTAAAATAGTATTGTGAAAATATCAAATACTCATGTGGCTTACCACCTGTTATAATATAAGTACAAAATGTATTTTATTTTCATTTTACATTTTAATTTGTTTGAGTTTTTACAGTAAGACCTTTTAAATTTTCAGCACACGAACACATGCAAGCAAAATTAAGAAAAACTCCATTGTCTATGAGTGAGTCTTTTAATTTATTTGGTTTTTTTTTATAGCTTTTAGACACGTTTAATTCACATGATATACTTTTGATGACGTCTACAAATACCAAATAGACTACATAGCTTATCGAAAGGAGGAAGAAGTTGTTAAATAAAAAAATGCGAAATTACGCATTTTGAAAAACAGGAAGAAGGAGATAGAATCTTATATCACAGTGAATCATGCATGAACAGTTAAAAGCGCACTTTCTTGATTGATGACTCATGAGTTCCATCAAGGAAAATAAATTGAAAAGATTATGAGAATAAAGGACTGGTCAGAAAGAAAAGGGGTGGAAATGCTTTAAAAGACAAAAAAGTGGTGACCCATGACCCACCCCTGTGGAATATCTCAAAAAATAATAAGCCTGCCCTAACGAGTGGCTTATTTTCTCATGATCTACCCCTTATTTGAGGCTTGAAAAAAGTTACCCATCCCCTGTTTTTTGTCACCCAAACCCCCTTTGCTTTCTGACCAGTGCCTTAGAAGTTATAAGTCATTGTCTGCAGTTGTTTAGTTTGTGTGCAGCCTAATTCTAGCTCAACATAACCAAGGTTATGATTTGGCTGCATACAGGCTAGGGCTGTCAAAGATATTTTGACAAATTGTAGGAATCGTAGGAATATAGAATACTGAAAGAAAAGTTTGGGTGATGTGTTGATATTTACAGCCTGAATGTATATTTGATTTAATTTAACCTCTTTTCCAACAAAAAAAAAAAAGAAAGAAAAGGAAGAAATTGAAAACCCTCATAAACACAGAACTTGTTCAGCATTATTGTTTCCATTAGAGTTCTAATGTAGCACATAAATTGGCTAATGTATATAAAAATATTTTTTTCTACAGAAGAGATAGCTCAAAAATCAAAGAAAGGCCACGAAATCTTCAAATTTCACCAAATACAAATACCAATGACTGTCTCATAGTTTCCACCCCAGTATTATCCCCTGAAGGAAGAGTGGCTGCAATGCTTGAAAAAATAGGCCAGGAGGTCATGGAAACTTACCCTAATCTCTTGGACGAGCCATTAGAATTAACACGGGGCTGGAATTTTGATGATTTTACTTATAAACAATTTGAAAAAGCTGCAAGGAAAGTGACTATAGACAGCTGTAAAGATAGAGGATTGGTTGGCTGGTCTAAGATTGCATTGCTCTGTTACTTTGCACGAGAGATTACATTGGAGACACCCACTGAACTGAGTGACAAAGATCTTGTTAAACTGGCAGAATACACATTGAGGTTTATTGAAGAAACTACTGGGGAATGGATGGAAAAGCAGGGAGGATGGGTAAGCATGCATTTAATTTGTATCATTCTTACATTGAGTTCTATATTGAGTTCTATTTTGAGCAATGCTGCGTCATGCAACAAAAAAAATTTCAAGTTAACCCCTGCTATGCAGAGAGACAAGTTGCTGACAAAATTGTGCAGTATAATGGGGCCTCAGATAAATGCTCTCAAAAAATCACCCACATATTTGTACTCTAACAAAGCATATGTCATCTAATAAATAAACACATTCATGATGATTAAGATGTACTTGAATTATATTAACCTTAATAAATGGCTTTACAGGCAGGTTTGGAAGTTGAAGAAGATGAGGAAACCCTCACAGCTGAGACACTGGCTGTCAAATACCGAGAACAAGAAGATTCAACTGAGTTACGTAAATTAAAAGAAGCAAGAAGAATAAGCGGAAGAAGGAGCAGAGATAGTGGTTCATGGAACAGTTGGGCCAAATATGGAATTGCTGCTCTTGCTGTAGGTGTTGGTTTATGTTACTCCTTGATACGACATTAAAAATCTAAGATGCTTCATATATTAAAAGACTCTATTAATAGTACTATTATCACCATGCTTTGTCTTTGATGTTGATTTGAAATTAAGCCTGGTTGACACTAGTGACATAATGACAACACCAGCAACATATGCAGACTCGACATTGATGCATGTGAACATCTCCCTATTTAACACACGCAATATAAACATTAAAATTATTATTATTATTGCATACTCCTTTCCATAGTTTCCCACAATTCTTTAGAATTTTTGCATGCAAGCAGGGTCAAGGGAAAAACATTGAAAACTGATCAAAGATTTGAGGAAATTCGTGCACTGTGTCTAAACAAGAACAGGAAAAGCTCTATTATTTAGATATCCCATTTGGTAAATCCATTTACATCCTTCTTTCGTATTTTAATCCACATCTGATAAAATGCTGTTTGTTTTCTGTTCAATTTCCAAAGTCTCCTTCATATATTTTGTCCCTGACCAGACCCTGACCTTGCACGCACTAAATCAAGGAGAATTATGGGTATCTTCAGGAAGGTTCATTGATTGCCTAGGTGTGAGAAAAGACAAGCACCCCTAATGAGCAGTACACTACTGAGTCTGCCTATGTTGATGGCATTTTGTCATTGTCACTAGCATCAACCAGGCTTTATGTAGTGTTTACAACATGAGCTGCTGTGTTGTATCAGAAATTACAACACGAGCCAAAGGCAAGTGATTGTAACTTCTGATACAACACGGATGTGAATGTTGTAAACTACTTATCAAACTCCAAGTAAATAGTTATATTTGGAATTAAAAATTTAAAGATTGAGCTATTTTTCGCCGAGAAAATCCAATTTCAAATTAAAAGATTTGAAATTGAATTTGGAATCGGTCATGATTTTCTATTGTCTTCGGCCTAATGAATATTAATGAGTTTGATAAAATGTTTTAGCAGATTGACATCAAATATATTCAAATGTAATAATATGGTGCATGATGTATTATTAAGAGGGTGTAATATTTCTAGCCAAATACCTCTATGCTAAGCTATAGAATACTATATATATAACAAAAACTACTTGTAACATAAATAAGGTAACTGCCTACAACTAAAAAAAATCCATAAAAATGTTTTCAATTCACATGATTAATGCATTTTTGATTAGAAAATGTTGAAAATAATATGACTGCAAAGTAAAGAGTTATAAAGAGTTTGTACTTTGGAAATGAAGCTATTTCAAAAAAGGTTACTGAAGGTTTTGTTGCATGTTGCATGTTGCATACCAAGACTGAAATGTCTTTTGGATCATGTGTAAATGATGTCTGCACAGAAGAAAATATGCTGGCTTCATGTTGCAAAGTAGTGTGCTAAAAAGTTTATGGTTCATATAGCCTATAGTGCATTTTGGCCTTGGTATGCAAACATGCGACAAAATCTTTAGCAATCTTTTTGAGATAGTAGTATTTGATGCCAAAAATGGAAAAAACATATCCTTTAAATTGAGATGGTTAAGTATATTGTGCACATCTTCATCTTTTGTTAGACACTTGTGCATCCTCACCAAGTAAGAATTTTTCTTTAAAACAAGTGGTAATTTAATTTTTGAAATTTTAAATTTAGCGAAGAATGTTTTTTGTTTTTTTTTTCATAGGGATAAATATTTTTCAGTGTTTTGTAGAAAAATTGAATACTAGCATGGACCTAATAAAAAAAAGAGACATTATCCCAATGAAAAAATATTTTTGCTAAATTTAAAATTTCAAAAATTAAATTGCCCACTTGTTATTACCCTTAGAGTTATGTTGTTATTCTTCAAAATGTAATATTTACCTCAAATTGGGGTAGGTAATTTATTGCACATATTACACAAAAATTTCTTTTGAGATTCACATATAACAAACTAATATTATTTATACCATATACATTAATACATTACTAGGGTATTGATGATATATAAAAGTTGCATTTTATTTTCAGTTTTATCAGTATCAAAGCATAAAGAAAAAAACTCCAAGTGATTATTAATGATTTTTTGATAGAATTATTTACATTGTGATGTCATTTCATCCAGGTCTGTCCTGGAGATTTTCAGCAAATCACAGGCATCTTAAACATACAAAAACTATGAAATTATCATAAAATTAGCAATACTCCAGTTTCGAGTTCTCTGTTATGAAGGGTTAGCCAGCCTTGTTTTTGTGTAGAATATTCATGCATTTCAGTGAAAGTCCGTGGAATTTCAAAGTGTTTGTATTGTTAAAGTCGTGCATTATTCAATTTGTTAATTATGCATATTTTGACACTGAAATAAGGCTAACCCTGTAGAAATGAGTCTGTAATCAAGAAACAGCAGTATTTGGCAAATTCAAAGAGTCTATACAGATTTGCCCAAGGCTGAAATAGGATGAAAGAAGAACACATCTGTCATTTGCAGGACAAGACAGAGATGTCAGGATTCCAGCTTTTTATTTCAGCTATAACTTTATATTTATCCCAACCAAGTTGGGGCTTGGACTTCCAAGTTTTTTGAAAGCAGCTACCAATTAGGTTTCACTTAAAAGTAAGATTAAAAGGAATGATATTGTTATAAAATGTATTTTGTGTGTGAACTTCAAATGTAGAGCACAATAAACTGAAACCTTCAGAATCTTTTCTTACAAAATTAATTTACAGTAATGGTAATTTATGGTTTTCTTTTGTAATATTATCCCAGAACATCCAGGATCCAATGCCACCCTCCTTACATATGCAGAGCATGTCCTTACATAAGGGAGTCCCCATGAACTAGGCAGGAAGAGCCAATGGCACCCTCCTTACAAATTAGAGTGCACCTAGTTCAGGGGGATCCCCTTAGACACCTATTTCAAAAATCATTGTTGCAGCTGAAGGCAACAATCAACACTCCAAGACTGCAAAGGATTTTGGTATTTTTTCAAAATTAATTCATCTAGGGCATATTTTGGTTGCATGATGATTTGTGACATATATTTCTGTGTAAGCTGCGGTGGTAGTTTCCAAATATTTTGGAAAATACCAGTGCTGCAAACATGATTTATGAGAAAAACTACCAAAATCCTTTGCAGCCTTCGAGTGTTGACTGTTGCTTTGGCTGTAACAACGATTTTTGAAATGGGTGTATAAAGGGCAGGAGCATCCAGTGGCACCCTCCTTAGATATTAGAGTGCACCTAGTTCAGGGGGACTACCTTATGTAAGGGCAGGTTCACTGATCAGAAATGTTAAAAATGACCCTTGTCTTCAGTGGGTGTGGTAATATTGATTTACACTCCAACCAATTGCAACTCTAAGATGATAGCATCTTTAAAAAGTATTGTATGAGTCATTTTTAGTTTTATTATTTTCATTACCAGCAAACATGCACCCTAAATATCACTAGCTGTTTCTATTGGTAGAAGTTTTAGATTTTTAACTTCATCATATCAAACCTAGTACTAATTTTGCGCTTCATAAGGTACAATGCGGGTATTCTCACCACTTTCCCATGGAGCCCCTACCCCCACCCTCCAGGGTGTTTAGATAACACTTTTGAATAGTAAATATACTGACTCCAGGGTAAAAGTATCGGGTTTGCTTGTATCTCTTAGGGGTAAAAACCAACGATTTGGTATCTGTTAGGGGTGTTAAAATTGAAGTTTAGAATTTCAGAATTCCCTGGTATCTTTTAGGCAGTAATAGAAAAGAATAGCCAATACAACGTAGAATTAAGAATTTTTTAAGCTATAAGTTTTATAGCCACTATATTTCAGCTAGCCATACTAGCCTTCATCAGGTATCTTTTAGATATCTTTTAGGGTATCGAAAACAGGAGAGCTCATCGCTTTTCGCAGTGGGGTTTATATTTATAGTTACGCAGAGATTAGGCACTTTAATATCAGTAATTCCTAACATTTCAACAATCTTTTAATCCAATTTTATTTATTTATTAGTGGTATCTCTTAAAGGTTAAAAATCGCCCAGCCACACCCTTTTTAAAAGACTTCCGGTATCTTTTAGGGGTATTTTTGAAAATTTCCGACG
>JAAAQI020131944.1:0-13428 GCA_011800005.2 Stichodactyla mertensii | reverse complement strand
ACAATTTGTTCTGACCCTCCCCCTTCCTACATACATCACCAATGTCTGATGACAATATATTTGCATAAATTTCTATAACCCACCCCCCCCTTCTCTAATGAATGACTGGTCCCTAACGTCTGTTATCAAACATGGTTACAAAAAGCAAGGTACTCCAGCGAGGTCTTGAAGTTTTCTCTTCATTCCAACGATAATACATTGTACAGCAAGTTTACTTGATTTCCACGTTTTGTTTTAGGAATGTTTGTACCATGCTTATGTACAGGAGGACTTCAAGAAGTTGGCTGCTTTAGTATTTGTTGTCGATAGGTTTCTTTACTGGCAGGGCGAGACCAAAACTTCAATTGATATAGTTGACTACATCCAAAGTAAAAGTCCCGAAACAGCCATTGCACCACAGCTTTTGATCAGGAGAGTCAGGTTCATGAAGAAAGATGGAAGACTTCAAGGTAACGTGGTTTGATTCACAAAGCATAAAGGCTCAGACACACAATGCGATGTTGCTTGTGTCTACCCGTAAAAGTAGAACTCACTTCTACTTCTGTGACGTTGCCGGCGACGTCGCACGCAACAGTTACACGGGTGGACACATGGTGCGATTTCCCCGTTGCAAGCGATGTCACAGGCAACGTCACATCGTGTGTCCGTAAGTAAATGACTTGAGATGTGACGCATCAGCAATGCATAGTCCTACCCATTCTTCTTTCAATAGAGCATGGATTTTTGAAGCTCAATAAGAAAGGTCGAATAGATCCTTGATAACACTAATACAGTTGTGTCTATTGATTTTGTTAACAGAAAGTGAAGAAACTCTTGATCGACTGTTGCAGGCCAAGTCTGAGATTGGCCAGTGGAAATACAGAGAGGACCATGAATTCCATCTTGTTTCAGGTGGATGTCTGCAAGTCAAAGGAGAAATTCAATACCTTCTTGGACAGTGGTCAGAAAGTGCTTCGCTCTTGATGAAATCGATTGGGTTTTTTGAGTCTCTTCCAAAACGAGACAAAAAGGTATAATTTTGGGAAACTTCTGACTTTTTTTTCACGGTAACTTAAATGTTCTGTACAGCGTTCCACGTACATCCACTTACCATAAAACTGGGTGGTCTTTCACATCAACAGGGACTCGCTGCCAGCTATGGACTCTTGTCCCAGTGTCTACGAAACATGACTGTTGCAGACTATGCAATTTTGGCAAAAACATTTGGTCTCCAGTTCCAAATTCATCCATTGCTTGCTGCATATTTTAGCAGCCACGAAGCTGCCAAGCTGTCTGTTTACACACCCATGTTCTTCCTCAGACACACTGTAAGAAAAACATCCACAGATAAGTGCCTTACAATTTGTTAAGGATTTAGATTTTTTACATCTCGGCCTTTCTCCGACATTAGCTCATTCATCGTTCAACTATTCAGTTCCCGCCTGCCCATTCCCCTTGGGCTGAGCTAGTAAGGCCAACAGCATTCATTTTTGTTACCGTTTGTGGTCACCTGGAGAGCACTCACCCCAAGGTTTTCTATTCCTTTTAATTTCAAAACAAACCAGTTAGTCTCTCGACCACCAGAATAATTTGTTGCAATTAAATCATTCCAGCAACAACTAGTAAATAGGAACTGTTTTGGTTTTTGTATGCTTTGCTTCCTTATGCTGTTTCAACGCTTTAACTGATATCCTAATTTTTTTTCAGTGCCAAGCAGGTGGAGTGATGCTTGAGTTTGTGAATGTGGTAACCGACAAAATCAAGAAACAGTGGCTACTCAGAGTCGCCATTGAGGATCTGAAAGACAGCATTCAGGCCCATCAAACGTACGCCACTCTTACAAGCAGAGAACAGTTCTATTTTCTGGTGTGTGCTGTGTTTAAGATAAGTGTTGCTCTGTTTCAACTCGAGTCCAGCAAGGACAGAGAAAAACGAACGACACTGAAGGAGCTGTCTTCACAGTTATATGAACACTACTGCTCTTCTGGTGACCGTATAGCAATAAATGAAGAGGTGATTGTGATAATAGAGAAATGCATTAATCTGCTTGGGTTAGAAGCCTTTTTACGAGATAACGTACCAAATGCTGGAGAACTTCTCGAGAACTTCTGCGAGAAGCGCACAGCAGAGCGTCTAAGTGAAAATACGAGTCTCTCAAGCTCAAATGTGGATTTTTTTGCTCATCTAGATCTGAACAAATTAAAAGAAACTGTTGAATTAAAAAAATCTAAACGTACGGAACAAGATCTGCGAGTTCAGGTACTCCACAAAACAATTGTAAGAGCTTCAGCGGAGATGCTAAAACAAGAACTGCGAAAAGACAAACCACAAGGAGAGACAATAGATCGGTGTGCTGGTACAGCAGAACTGCAAGAACAAAAAGTGCGCAAAGACGAACCACAAGGAGAGACAGTAGATCGGTGTGCTGATGCAGCAGAACTACAAGAACAGAAAGCATGCAAAGACAAACCACAAGGAAAGACAGTAGATCGGCGTACTGATACAGCAGAACTACAAGAACAGAAAGCACGCAAAGACAAGCCACAAGGAGAGACAGTAGATTGGGGTGCTGATACAGCAGAACTGCAAGAACAAAAAGTGCGCAAAGACGAACCACAAGGAGAGACAGTAGATCGGTGTGCTGAATTACAGGAAGTCAAACAAAGGCACAAAATGCAATCTTCCTTCAAGCTTGAGGAGCTGAGAAGTATCGACACCATGGAAGAAGGACAAGGAGTCATTACGCAATCTCTAGAAGAAGCAGCAGCAAGTTTGCCATCACGAACAATAGAAAATTCCTGGTCAACTTCTAAATTTCACCTTGAGAAAGTGACAGGGTTCCACACTAAAACAAAAGCAGTCAATGGTATTTGAAAAAAAATTCAATAGCTTATGTCTTTGTTGTCTAACTCATTGACGAGGCGATAGGAGAGAGATTTTCAAGACCATCTTTGCCCACCTGGACAAACATAAGCAATGACCAAATATAGATTAAAAGTGCTAAAACATAGCTTCTTTTAGCTGCCAGCAACCTTGAATATCTCAAAATTAACCTAATGACACCATATTGTGTATTTATGCAGACCCCAGGTATTGGAATGACCTTATCTCCTATCGCCTATGTAGCTTGGTGATGACGAAACGTTTTGTGAACTAAGGTAAAAATTAATAGGTCAAAACAGGGAGGTGCACCACAAAAGAAGAACACGGAAGGTTTTAAATCAAATAGGCATTGAAAACCATTGATTTACAGAAAAGCCGAGATTCCAGCTCATTGGATTGATCGTTTTTATTAAATCTAATGATCTTCAGATGCTATGCTATGGAAGTATGATTTTTCAACCAGAAAGTGGAGAGGACAGCCAACGATGGTGTACATTGGCGAGCAGTTAAAACTTGCCAAAGGGAAAGAAGGATCACACAGAGATGTGTACACTGTTGAATTCATCAACCAAGACGAACAGCAAGGAAGGTAAACGATAAAAGATTGAAGAAAAGTTTTCCAAAATATAAGTCACCTGCCTTATTAGAAATTAAAGATCTGAAATGAGGGCCATACAAATCTAACCACATGAAATAATCTTTCTGCAATAAACCTGCCTGTGCATCCGTGAAACTGTGTTCATTGTCAGAGATTGTTGTCATGCTTGTCTAATATTTTCTGGAACTTTCTTGGTCTGTTTAGTCAGTGTTTCATTTTGGTTTAGGTTTGTAGCAAAATGTTACAGGAAGGATAAGACAATGCAACAATATGAAAACGATGTCTTGAGTCAGATGACTGCTAAGCATTACGTGGCAATGTTCAATGAGCAGTTGTACCAAGCAGCCAAAGGTAAAATGAAGTTTGAGTACTGCTTTTTGATTACAGCATGTTTGCCAGCAGTTTATGTTAAACTATTAAATGTGCCCTTAAGTCCTCAGCAACAATATATCATGACCAAAATGAATCATGGGATACCTCCATGAGCAGGGTAATATTCCTTTGTTTGTATATTAAGTCACTGTAGCAACATCAGTGGCATTTGAAAAAAGATTTCTAATGAGGGCTTGGTCCACAGAAAGTCCATATAAAAGGGCAAGTAGGTCATAGATATTCAGTTATGGAAAGGCATAGTTGTGGTGACCCACTCTTTGTTTGAGGCTCAAAAAAGTGACCCCCCCGTTTTTTATCGTCCAACCCCCCTTACTTTCTGACCATTCAGTCCATTTGTCTTTACCTTATTGCCTTTGTCTTTTGATCCTCTTGAGAATGGTTGCGACCATCAATTTGCCTCCCCATGATTTCACACACTTGTTTCATGGAAGGGCAGACTACCAACCTCCCTACAAAAACAGCCCTAAATGAAAGAACTATCAATATCAAACTTTCTTTCAACACTTTACATACTTCTTTTAGGTCTCCAAGTTGGAGACATCCAGTTCTTGCCTGTCTTTCTTCTCCAGCTGGTAAATCCATCTGGGCAAGTAATTGATGTCTTCAATGCTGAGCCATACATGTCAGGAGAATTCACCAAACTCACCAATAATACTGACTGGAAAAATGTACACAGAAAAACTGACCTTGTACTTGCCTACAGCCACTTTACTTATCAAGCTTCCAGTGGCAACTTGATCATTGTAGATATACAAGGGTGGGTTCCCCTGGATAACAAGGGATGCACTTTCTTAACTGATCCACAGATTCATTCAACTGTTTATAAATGCTTTGGAACTGGGAATTTTGGGGAGAAAGGGTATGACAATTTTTGGAAAATGCATTCAGAATGCAACCAGATATGTAAAATGTTAGAGCTAAAGAGACCTTTGAATAAATGAATTAATTTTTGAACCGTGAGATGAATATTGTATGTTGGTTGTATAGACAGCTATTTTGAAAAAAAAAGTTGAATACAGCATACTGCACACTAACATGACCATAGCCAGGCTGAAATGTTTACCGAGGCAATTGACTGCTGAAGGCAGGAGCAACTAGGGGAGGTAATAATAGTAACACAACGTCTGAAATTTTACCAAGGCAGCTGCTTTGCTTGCCTCATCGTAGTTGTCAGCTTGCCTCATCATAGCTTGTCAGACCTGACTAAATGCATTCCAAGACTGAAATGCATTGTTGTTCTTGTGTGTTTTGGAGTACACATGAGCATTGGTTACAAATGAATTGCCAGACAAATTCAAAGAATTGTTTTACAATTTACCTGCATGTTTTAGACATGACCAGGACAAAAGTAAATCACTTTCTCTGAGAACGCAATAATGCATTTCAGTCTTTGCATGCATGCAGTATCCAGAATTCAACATTTTTGAAATAACTGTAAAATGTTACAACATTCTTGTCTATGCTCTTGATGGGAACCAATTAGAAAGTAAGAGATTGAATTGGTATTCAAGTGCTTGGCATTCTGCAACTTTGCACTCATACTTAGCTTCTAACACAATTGAATTACCAACTGCCAGATATTTTTTATTTATAATCTGTTTATTCTAAACCTATCTACTGTAAACATATAGGTTATCTATTTGCAAACATTGTTCAAAATAAAAAATGAAATTAATATAATAAGCTAAGATAATAAGTTATTAGCCTATAAATATAAACACTGTATACACAAATATCATAAAAGAAAGTAAACAATATACAGTATAAGTAATTATTGTTTTTCTATTATTTTGATTTAAAAATACCTCTCTTGACATTGGCATTCTGTCTTAAGGGACTATACTTTAAGAGACTAGGTCTGTGCCCACAGTGATGAAAACATCTTCATCAAACCCTGCATGGCTTTGTACTCAATCTCAGACCAAGTTCACTGGGTAAAGAACAAAAATTGTGATTTTATGGGAATAAACAGACTTTGCCACAAGTTGACAACCTAATCCTATTGTTTTTATGGGAGACATTTTGAAATCATCACCTCTTTTGAGTTGTGTTGCTTTGTCTTACATTTTATGTTACATACATGCGCAATTAAGTAAAATCATATCCCACAGGCATTAAAAGCTCATGAGATGTTAGATGTTCTTCCAAGACCAGAGTTTAGAGTTTCCAACCAGCATGTCCACTGCATGAGAGTCCTGATAGCTAGATTACTGAACAGGACACAGTCTTTGGTGGTTCCTCATTGTTCAAGTTGGGGATGGCTTGTGGGTGAGCAGAGCATGGACTAGCAGGTCCTAGATTTAAAATTCAAGACCTGTAGTCTGCCCTGCTCTCGCCCCTGAAAGTAGCCCCCAACTTTAAGAATGTAGGTTTTGCATTGGATTTCAAAATCTACATAAAACAATAGAATTTGGGCATAGCTGATTTTTAACTGAAATTTATGGCTACAGGTATTAAAGTAGTTATTACTTTTTTGACATATGTTCAAGTTTCACTTATATTAAAACTTTAATTTCTCATTATTTTAATTTATTAAAATTAACAAATTGAGAATTATTATTGTGTTAAAAGTTCAAAAACTAATTTTTATTACTAAAACTCCCTTGCACCTCCCTGAACAATGTCAACCATGTCTAATAAAAGTCTTATCATTATTTTCATCTCATAAATTTTTTAATATTTAGAAATCTCATCTTTTTAAGAAGTGTTCCTAATCTCTTCATTATCATCATTTCCCTATGTTGTATGATTATTATATCCTAAGGAATATTAAGAATACATAGCAGGGGCAGATCTAGGGGGGGTTTGGGGGGTTTGTCCAAACTCCTTAAACCACAATGGAACCCCTAAATGACAACTACAAACCCCACCCCTAATTAGAAAATATCCAATAAAAAATAGCTTTCTTGAAGTTTTTTGTTTTTCCCCAAATTATTGGTGGTTCAAACCTACCCTAGACAAAATCCTGGATCCAACCCTGCATAACATTTATCTTTTGTCATCAAGATTCTCCACAGCATTTGTATACATTTTATAGTGTACTGTTATCATTGAAGTGTGACTCTAAACAGGGGCGGATCCAGGGGAGGGGAAAAGGGTGACTATTCCCCCCCCCCCCCTTCTCTCTCTCTCTCTCTTAGCATTAGCACACTAGCGCTCGGAAAAGCTCCAGTGTTAGTGTTTAATACATTTGAATCCTAAATTCCCCCCCTCTGGGAAATTCCTGGATCCGCCCCTGCTAAAACTTCAAACCATACTACAGCCATCAACAACACTAAGACAGCCATCAACCAAATTATGGGGGGACTGATCACTTAAATTATGAACATAGTTAAAAGCGTCTACCGAAATGATGCCATTGGTTTTTTTCTTCATTTTATATAATTTTACCTGTCACACTAGCATGATTTCTCTGTAAACATTTTCTATGACTTAATGTGGGCTGGTGGATTGCTAAAACGCTTCATTGACCATCCAGTTAGTATTTCAAGCTTATTAACTCCAATGAGAATGGGTGGCTTGCCACCCAATCCACCCCCCCTGGATCCATCCCTGTTACTGCTTCACAGTAGAGCATGTAATAATTCTTGCAAAAAGTGTGGGGTTTCAGCCCCCTTAGCCCTCCTGTCTCTGTCATCTCTGATCTTGTAATGTATCAGTTTTTAGGGGAAAATGTGTCTTGAAATGATTCTCTCAAAGATGACAGCTTTGGTGGTTGTGTCTCCTCAACTGGAACTCTTGGATTAAAGCTATCCTCATTTTCTGAAGGACTTCTTCCCCTGCTTTCCAAACGTTCTTCACTTCTGTCCATTGCACCATTTGGTGGAGGGTGTTGCATCAGGTAGTGATGTACACTGTTAGCTGGAGGAGAATGCATACCAATTGGAGCTGTTGTTGGTGTTGCTGCCATTCCTGGATACACACCAGGCTGAATGCCAGGCATATGTACATGGTTTGGATTTGGTATGTGAGGGTAATATTGTGGCATATTGTGGAGAGGTTGATATAACACTTGAGGTTGATATTGAGGTGCATATGCAAGATACTGAGGTGCCTGCATGGGTTGGTATTGTGGTGGTTGTTGAGGTTGGTATTGTGGTGCATGGGATCCATTCTGAAACATAATAGCTTGGTTTTGAGCTGGCTGATACTGCTGTGCACCTTGAGAATTCCTTTTAAACTCCAAAAGATAAGGTGAGTTACCAGCATCACCAATAATTTCTGTTGTAAACTTCAGTTGTCCAACCATTATAACATCATTAGTTTTCAGGTAACATTCATTTCCACTTGTAATAACATTGCCATTGATAATAATTGATAATGTTGTGCTGATAACTCTTACTTTGAAAACAGCTTTTTGTGTAAGCTGGTCAAGAACTGATGTCAGTTCCATGTGCCTTCTAGATATACTATCATCATTCAGAAATATGTCTACATCCTCTCCTCTTCCAAAAACAATAGGTTGTCCCACTTCACAAGTTTGGGGTGCATTTGGTATGCCCTTTAAGAGTCCTTTCTTCTCTGTAGGATGTATGTGGAGTATGAGCTTTGTACCAGTAGAATCTTCTATTAAAATAACCACCCATAAACTAACAGTTACTATAATATTGTTACTTTATTACTTTGGCTGATGGGTGAGGAAACATTTAGTATCAACAATGGTAGCATCAACAACAATTATATCAACAGTTGATGACAGAACACGCTACCACCAATAGAATAATACAACAAATTCCACCTAGAAAAAATTTGTACGAGGCTCCCACACAAACATCCGTGACTCCTCCAACAAATACAAAGGAATGTGTTTCCAAATACTCCCAGTATGGCTGTCTAGATCTTAAACTGTTGAAATGGCACTTCTCTTTAATCTTTTCATACAAATTTTAGAAAATCTATACCTCACATACACATACATCTAAGAATAATTTCATTCACTTTTTTTTATCCTTTCTGCTGTTGTATTCAATTTTGAACTCATATTTTTTGCTTCCCATCTTACATCTAGTCTAACTAGTAACACATTCCTTTGTGTTTGTGGGTGTTACCATCATTCAAACCCAGGGGGAACTCTGGGGTAAAAGTATTGGGTATGCTCGTCAGAAATTTTCAAAAATACCCCTAAAAGATAATAGAAGTCTTTTAAAAAGGGTGTGACTGGGCGATTTTCAAACCCCTAAGAGATACCACGACTGTTTAAATGTTATAAAGTATTACTATATTAAAGCGCCTAAGCTTAGCATAAATATAAACATAAACCCAACTGCGAAACGCGATGAGCTCTCCCGTTCTCAATACCCTAGCATACAAACAGCATTATCATCAGCAACAGCAACAGAAACTACAACAACAAAAACAACAATCGAATATACAAACAGGAATGTAGTTATGAAGACTGCATGCTCTTACAGTACCAAACTCTAGAGAATTTTAGAGTAAGGGAATGAGTAAATTAAATCCTCTGCTCTAGCGGATTTCCATGCTTTTTTTGCGTAAAACTCCACACCTCATTACTGTGGGAGATGGTCGTACCAAAAACCGTGAATCAATGTACTGTAACATTTTACCTTGTGTTGAACTGGTCCTATCCACTAATGCTTCTTCTGTGCACCCTACTCTATCGACTATCAAGGCGTCATCTCCTGCTTTTTCTTTCGTCTCAGCTTTCCTGTCGACTGTATCACTCATATTCGCTCTGTTTTCAAGTTAAAAACAACAGATCAATAGTTCAAAACAAAAACTTTAAATTTGCTTTAAGATCTCTAATACATTTACTCAGGAACCACGTAGATATTTACTGAAACATGAGCTTGATCTTTCATTTTAAAGCTATTATTATAAGCTTAAGTTAAGTTTATATGTCGTGCAATGTACACAAACATACAGGCTAAAATCTCTACTACAAGACCTACCGTTTATACGAGTTAGCACAACTGTTCAAGAAACTGGATTTCCATGTGATAGTATCTTTATTTCAGATGTCCTGTATTTCCAAGAAACCCTTTCGGGTTGCGATGGCTTCCTCATGAGGATAGAACCATGCCATGAGTTCTGATTGGTAGAATTTTCCCGCGAAAAATATGCTGTTAGGTAAGTGTGACGTAATTCGAACGAAAAACGACTTCGGGGTCCAAAATGAAAAGCCGTTCTTTGAAGATTTTTCTTGCTTTGTTCTTCATAGTAGGAATTGGTGTGCATAGGTCTGTTTATTACAGGTAGAGGAGGAATGGTGGCTAAACGTTTTGGTTTTATTTTAGCGCATTTTGTGAGGACCCGGAAATACGTCACATTTTAACAGCTCTTATACAGCTGGTCATACAGCTGAGAATAAGAGGGTGCACAGGGAGCCCACTATAGATAAAAATGAAAATGGAAAAAAAGTTCAAAAACATTGTATTTCATTTATAAGAGCAGAAAGACTTTTCAATAAATGAATCCCCCAGTTTAAGGAATATTTTGATCAAGATTTTTCGGGATTTCGAGGCTAAAAAGACGTCGAAATCTGGTTTATTTACCGCCCTTTAGGAAGTATATTTGCATAGGAGCAGCAGGATCGTCTATAGTGAAATTTTGTGCTATCTTTATCCTACGTTAATCAAGAGTCTTGTGTTCATCCATTCCAATTTCGTTGGATGCGTGATGCCCTCATGCGTGACCGCAGGTGACCGCGTGACTGATTTAGTCATTCGCGTGAAACATTTTGAACACCATCGGACATTTTGAATCTGTTGAATACCAATTATAACCTTTGAAACACTTTCAAATGGCTAAAGGTTTCTTAAACTGGATCAAAGCAGATGGATCCACAGACTTCTTGCCTGAAAAAGACCGCTATCACCTCTACATATCCTACTCGTGTCCTTTCGCTTGCCGAGCCCTGACTGTTTACAAACTGAAAGGTCTCGAGGGTGTAATTTCCATTTCTGCTGTTGATCCAGTGAAAATCCCAAGCGAGGGGTGGAAATTCAACCCTTACAAACCAGGATGTGATGCCGACACTGTCAACGGCTGCACCTTCCTGAAAGAAGTTTATCTGAAAGCTGATCCAAGTTATTCAGGTCCCATTTCTGTACCGCTGTTGTGGGACAAGAAGAAGAAGACGGCAGTGAATAACGAATCTATCGATATTATGCGCATGTTCAACAAAGAATTTAATGCCTTCTGCCCAACCGACGAACAAAAGAAGCTGGACTTTCTTCCTGATGATTTGAAGGAACAAATAGAAGAGATAAATAGCTGGGTCCACCCGTAAGTTGTACCGGAAGTTCTAATTGGATCATTTATAATTCTTTACGAGTGTTTGTTTAGAGCCCCTCATATTTGGAGGGAGAAGGGTTCCTCAAAATGGTTAGAAAATTGGGGACTTAAAGAGAGTTTTTTTAGGGGAGATGATAGAAATCAAGGATGCCTTGCTGAAATTTTGCTGACCCCTTGCATCACTGGTTGTTCATTTTTTCTTTGCATAAAGGTTTGATGCCTTCATTTCTCTTCCCCCCCCTCAACTTTTTCCCAAGTCTACATTGATCATAACTCCTTCATAGGTGCTCAGTGATCCCTGTCAAAACGTAGCCTCTCACTTTCCCTGTCCTTACATGGAAAAAAGTGACACCCCTTCCTCTATTTGCACTAGCCCTTCCTCTAATGACTGCTCTCCAAAAAATCACCTGCCCCCTGCCATAGAAAATTAACTAGTTTCTCCCTATGGTTTATTCTTATCATGGTTTTCACTTTTTTTAGCAACATCAACCTTAGTGTCTATAGGGCTGGTCTAGCTCAGGATCAAGCAAACTATGACAAAAATGTCACCACATTATTTGAAAGCTTGGACAAGGTACAGCCTTTTGGTTAGTGGATGCACTTGGGACCAGCAAGGGATCAGGAATTCATCTACTTTTCATCATAGTTAATATTAACTATGTTTTCATTCATTCATACATCAGCAGGAGGCTAGGGTCTTAGCAGGGCTGATGTCCTTTGGGGGGGGGGGGGGTAGTACTCCCTTTGTCCAAGTTGTAAGGGTGATTAATAGCAGTCCTTTCAGGGTTGAAAGTATTTCCTATGTGAACCTTTTAGGAGTTCCTACTCAAAAGTCAGTTATATAATTAACATGACTCCATACCTTTTAGGGCTAATGGTTTATTAATTCTCTTTATTGAACAACATTAAAGAATAGACTATAAGAATGATGTTCATACCTGTTAGAGGTTGAAATCAAACATGGCTTCAAAGGCTCTTAATTTGTGTGTACCTTTTAGGGGTTGTTTTCAAAACTGACTGCCGACCACCCCTACCACTTGGAAAAAGGAAGTACCCCCAAGGGCTTATAGAATATGCACATGTTCCAGCTAGGGTCTGTGTAATTGAGGTTTTTGTTTTGTTCCAGTTGTCCTTTCCTCACATATTTTGCAATGTGATATTTTTTATTATTTTAGGTAGAAAATTAGTTATTGAAATAGTGGTCAAAAAAAGATCAATGAATATCTGATTTTGCAGGCAGAATCTCTTCTGTCACAACATCGTTACTTGACTGGTAATAAAGTTACTGAAGCTGATATTCGTTTGCTGACTTCACTTGTAAGATTTGATTTGTCCTACTATGGTCTTTTTAAGGTATTAATGCATTCAAAATAATGTAATGCCATCTTTCAAAATTATTCTTTTACCTATTTGCTTCCTTGTCCAGTTCATGAAAAAAAGTTTCCTGGCTTCTCTTTTCCCCAATTCCTCTAATCCATTCTTTGTTTTTTCCATTCATTTCTTTTTATTTTCTTTTAGTGCAACAAGAAAAGGATAGTTGATTATCCAAATCTCTTTGGATTTTTATGTGACATGTACCAGATGGATGGTGTTAAAGAAACTGTGAACCTTGAGCATATCAAGACTGGCTACTGGGTATGCCATGAATAATTTGATTCCAATAAGAGACCAGTCATTGTTTACACCAGGGGGAGTCGAGGATTGGCTAGTCTCCTTGCAGCTGTTTTTAGTGACCACGAGGGAGACTAGATAGAGCCTGGCAAGATTCATCCTATTAGATAAGAAGCATCTATGATCCTCCACTAAAGACAGTTATTCCCCATTTCTATACATAATTTTTTGTGATCCTCCCTAATTCAATATCATGAATTTTTGATGCCCCCTGGCATGACTAAAATTATAAATGGCCAGTAATTCTTCAAAGTTTCTTATTTATCCATGATCTTTTTGTTTCAGGCTGGTTTCCCCAAGATTAATCCATTTAATATAGTACCTGTTGGCCCAACTGTTGACTTCAGTGTTCCCCACAACAGGGACAAAATGTAATGATTCTTAAAACTGAATAAAAATTCAAAATTCAAACTCAAATTCAAAATTAACTAAAAACAAAATAAAATCTTCATAACTTGTTGATCATGAACATCTATATAAAGTTCATGATAGCAACAGGGTTCATGCTGGTGTCAGTAAACAAAATTTAAGGAGTTTTCAAGGAGTTTTTAAGGACCAAATAGTAATTTCTAAGTAGTACCTTTTGCAGCAACTTTAACATAAAATGGTATTCCTGTCATTGTTTTTCTTGCATTGCTGCTATCATA
>JAAAQI020131933.1:0-13430 GCA_011800005.2 Stichodactyla mertensii | reverse complement strand
GGGAGCTCGGCCGAAGCCTAAAGGGAGAGGTTAGTCGGCCCCTAGACCATGGAAGATTAACCCCTTGCTATGATCAGGGAAATTATATCGTTCTACATCATAACGACTAGTCCTTTGATGCTCTGATCCATGTGGGAGAAAAATTAGACATGCACAGACCATAGTGAATACAGAGCACGTACAGCATTCAATTTCATCACATTCTAAAATGAAAAATAGATTTTCTACTGCTGAGATGCTTGGTACTATTAGTGACAAATCAGCATTTGTGTACTTGAATCGGAAATCTATATTGAAAACCCATTAATATTCCGGGAGAGCTTCTTACACAACTCTCAAGGCACCTCCACTTGACATCAACCATCGCAGCTCGAATAAAAAGGATGATTTGAAACCGTTTGTGTGTTTATTCTCTTCAATTAGAGTTCGATAACTGATATATTTAAGCACTTATAAATTGTAGTTGGAGTCACATTAAACCGCTACCGCCTCAATGTGGGGGTTATTTGGAATGTCACTTTAGATTCGAATTAAATAAATGAACTTGACCTGGATTCTCATTCAATTTCGTCGACGCACAATATCTGGTACATCTTTCGGCTGGCGTAAATCCCATCACGTTTATATTGAACTAAGGCAATCTGAGCTTTTGAGATTGTTCATTTAAAAAGAAGACTATTGAAGACACGAATTTTGAATTGAGCGAATACTTTTAACTATACAATCAAAGTCCTAGAAGGCACAGTGTTGCCGCTGCTGCTGTTCTGAAAGCGGTTTTTGATACATAGTTGTGTTTAATAAAAAAGGAATTTTTAAGATGAATAATTTGTGACTTAAGACTGATTTATATTACTGAGCGTTATAAAGTGCTTTACTATGGAATGTGCTGTATTATCGGCAATATGGATTAAAAATCCCAACCTCGGTTAGTCATTGTTTGATTGTTGAAAGGAAAATACGTAGTTCCAGGGAATGTAGGACTGTCCGCCGTTTGTATCCATACGCCATAAGACTGTTATTAATAAAGTTACATATGATCTAGAAGTACATTTTTCATGCACTCCTTGATTCGAATTCTTGGCGCTTGATAATCCAGGATTTGGTAAAGTAAGCCTGCTTTTTTATATTTGATTTGTCATTTAGTGAAGTACACTTTGTGGTTATGGCCGACGCTTTAGGATTTTGCTTTTTTAGGAGAGCTTTGTTAAAAATACGAAAACGACGATGGCAAAGCGACAACATGATAATGTAAAAGCAACGACAACACTGAACAATGAATAACGACAGGTATCAGCAACAATGACCATAACAACAACACAAATAGCAACAGTTAACAACAACAGTACGATCAACGACAAGAACAGAAAATAGCAACAACAAGGAGCTCCTGTTTTTGTTTTGTTTTTATCGTCAGCTATGTCTTCTAGTTTAGTTTACGCTTCAAACAAGTGCAGACGGCTACTAATGGTTTGTAAATGCAAACTCATTGATCATGAGTATTGAGAAAGGACTAGAACGTTTTTCAGAATTGCTATGACATCTTTGTCTAACTGAACAAAGAAAAGAGGACTCTGCTAAAACAAAGTCGACTATGAATATAAACATCTTTTCCAAAAAATAATAATAACGTCTAGTTATTCCGTAATGGTTATTTTTAGGATTTAAATGCGCTTATTCCTTGGAGTTGGCAGGTTAAATATGAAGGTCAAATCGTTTTTTCTTTTTATACAAGACATAATGACGAATCTTAACAGCATGAATTCCATGTTAGAAATTGTTATCCCTAACTAAGCTGCTGCGATGTGTTTTTTTCCCACGGGTTTTCAAATTAGTCGCGTAGTTCTGGTCGTAGAAGGTGGGGCGTTGAAGTGTCTTTTAGAAATCTAGGAGAGGCGCAAAGTACAACATCATCAGTCGACTCGAGTGAAGTCCATTTTTTACCGTGCTCGCTATCCTTTGGCTTTTATTTGTTTGTCTCTTGAGAATTGGACTCCTACGAAGATTTCTCCTTCGAAAATCAACCTACTTGTTCATGTGAGGTCGTGATTCAACCTTCTGTTTAGTCTAAACTTTGATTTCTAGCGTCGTAAACGAGATGACATGAGAAGCGCAAATCTCCTTTTCTGAAACTTTAAAAAATCAACCGAATGAGCTCACGATTTTAATTGTACCAGTATTGGAACAAGACTTAAAATAGCAAAGTATGAAACTCTTTTAAAAAGGTAACAGTTAAGAAATATATATATTTTTTTATTTAAAAATATTTCCATTGCTCTCAAAGCACCAGTCAAACACATTACATTAATCGGTAACGCAAACAGTTTCCCTGATCTGTTTACGTATAAGACCGCTGTCTTCTTTCCATTTTGTAGGGCTAATTTCGTATGAGTGGGAGACGATACGGCAACTCCTAGCCGTGTAAGACTTTGCTGTAACCGTAACTACGCATTTTGATTGGATGGTTAACAGGAAAACGATGGGAAGCCATTTGAGTGTTACAGCATTTCGTACCGTGTACGTGCTGTAAGTCATTACCGTACGTTTCCCACTCATACGAAATCCGCTCTAATAATATAGTGCTCTGACGTACGTTGTCTAGAAATGTCAGAGTACTTTAAATAAAAATAGCACTAAATTGCTATTTAATTATCTAAAATGGACTTAAAGTGTGTGTACTGGGATTTTGACTGTAGAAGTTTTATTTATATCTGTCGACATGTACAGATGCGTGGCGCATGATGTGGACTGGTATGGCGTGGTGTGTGTGGTGTGGTATGGTGTAGTGTGGTGTAGTGTGGTGTGTAGCGGTATGGTGTGCTGTGGCGGGTAGGATGTGATATAGTGTCGTCGTTAACACTAAACACGTTTGTAAACTTTCTTTTCCGTGTTTTATTTTATTGATGTGTTGTTTATCCCCAACCTGAGTGGATGAATGTATGTTTGTAATTTATTCTGTCAGTGTGTGCTTATATTTTTAATCCACTTTGTAAGTCAACGTGATATATTTTAGTTTTGTTTTGACACATTATCATAGTCGTATTGGAATTCTGTACGCCACTTATAAATCATTTCTGACAGAGATTTTGCGCGTAGGGAGTTGTTGTGAAACTCACTAAACCCTTCTGTTCCGTATTCATAGCTTCATAGCACTGCTCCATAGTTACTGTTGCTACGTCCGACAAGCCAAAACATTTTATCGGGTTACGGCATCAAAACAATGTTGATTACTAAAAATTATATATGGTTTGGATAGATATTATTCGTCCTAAGCACACGTTTTAAAGAATCGGCAAAAATAAAAGCTAAATATCTCCCTGAAATCGAGAGGTAACGTTTGTGATGCTGTTTGTCGGACGTGCCATATGCCTTTGGGAAAACTGCATGACGCGCTATGAACTTCTTGTATCGACTCACGAGTCGTGTTTTCAGTTAAAACAGGAAGCCACTAATAATATTCATTCCGCCATGCCTTTTAGTCTATAAATTATTTTTACATGATGTTTCAATATCTATGCTACAGTTTCATCAAGTTCCACTTTTGCCTTGAACTGTTTTTAAGCACCAAAGCAATTTATGTTATTCACAACCTGCAGTCGGCTTTAATTTCTATTGAACACAATTAAATGTCAAAAAACAGTTTTATTTATCGGCATGTGAAAGTAATTTTCTTAAAATCACTTAAAATCATTAAAAATAGTTATTGCCCGGGAAATGTTGTACGCATGCGCAGTAGATGATGACGTCAGAACGGAAGGAAGGAAATAGGCTTGTTTTATGCATCCCTTGATTTGTCGCTTGTACTCAACATCCAGGCGTCATGTGGACTCTGTACTTTATGTACTGCTATATCACGATTGAGTTGCTACATTTAGCATGCCATTAATTTCTTTTTTTCTTTCTTTCTTTTTTTCTTTCTATTTACCTATGTATATATTTTTTTCTTTTTGTTTTCTTTCTTTGTTTAATTCTTTTCTCTCTTAGTTAGGACTATTTAGAATATAATTCACACTAGCTCACTGCTAGCTATTTAAAGACCTCTTTTCACAAGAGGTTTCTTTGCTTTTCGGTATAGCCCTTCCAAGTCCAACCAATATCTTTGTTCACGCGATATACCTTTGATAATGAAGTATCCACATTTTCAACTCTTTTTTTATTCATCCCAGATTTTTTTTCTTTTTTTCTTTTTTTATCAAATAAATTCATGATTATACGATTATATTTATATCTGCACTTTATTTGCAACCATCACGTTCTTTACTCTCTCAGTGTCTTTTCAAAATGATGTTTCCTGTTATTTTCATCCGTTTCTACATTTAGATATTTTTTGTATATCAGTGCTATTTATTCTCACAATACTACTGTGATCACATTTTTATTTAAATGACGGGTTGATCTTTCAACGTCATTGAATGAATACATACTCTATGAGTTAATTTCTTAAAAGGATCATAGCCAAAAAACAACCGAACATCACGACGCCTGTATGTGCAAACAAAACTTCAAAACTAAAACAAAAAACAGAAAAGATTAATTACTAAAATGAAGCGAAATCAGATCGATAAGATAAAGACAAACTGATCGGAGTCTGCCACTTGGCGACAAGGGATTCAGTCGGCGAAACATGAGTTGTATCATTTTGTGATCAATTTGATCATGTATCTTTCTAAAATTATTAACTGTTGTTGTTGTAGTGCAAGAGAATCTCCGAAAAATTATTAGATTTAGGAGTAAAGATTTCCCATTTCACACTTGCAGGAAAAAGATTCTTTGTTTGCAATTATATTGCTTTCAATAGGCCTTTTCCCAGATATAGTTGAGTGAGTCCTGTACTTGCCAAAGCCTTGATTTCAGTAACGTAGCAGTTTCCTCGTGGTGTTATCATGTAAATCAAGTATTGTTTAATTATATCCCGAAGTCCATTGTATCAGATTAGTACATAGCTCAGTGCACGATGGTACGTACTGAAATCGAGGCTTTGTCTAGTACTGGACTAACTCAACTATATCTTGGAAAAGGACGTTTTCATTAGATCTGAAAGTCATCAAAAATCCTTATCACTACAAGAATTTTTGAGTGTCGAAGCATGTTATTTCGTGAATCCACGCAACAAAACGTTTCAAATCTAAGTCTTCTGGTACCACTGCCTTGATAATCAGCTATGTTTCTATAGCAACTACTGTCCCCATTGATTGGTTGTGTTACCATGGCAATCACTGCCAGAAATGGTAACCATGACTACCTTATTAAGCACACTCATTTCCTAAGTACAAACAACATCTTCTGAACTAAAAACTTTTTATTGCAAGATATTTCTCTCGTGGATATATATATATATATATATTTCTTTCTTTCTTTCTTTCTTTCTTTCTTTCTTTCTTTTGAGCTAATTTTGTTTTTGTCATCTGTAATATCTATATCATTCGTTATTCTATATAATCATTTTGGCTTGTTGTCGGTAATGGTTTTTGGTAACCATATTATTATTTTTTTAGGGTTATCGATAATGTATCTGAGTTCCCACTTGTACATAATTACTCCTTTCGTTTTACAGGACAATAATTTTCATTATGAATATCACACACATTTTCTCAAATATTTTATTTTTGCTTCTTTCTTCTACAACATTTGTTTTCATAGTTTGAAAATTTCTTCTCAAAGGAAATAATCATCAAACCTGAATTCTAGAAGGTACTACCTTCAGCTGTGTTGTTAAAAAACTCGAACAAACAGCCAAGTTAATTAGCTTTCGGTTTTTGTGGCTTTGTTTATGGCTTCAGTCTCTATGTCTGCTGTGTCTTTAACTGTGTCATTAGACAACCCAGTTAACTGGTTTTTTAAGGTTTTTGTAGCCGGGTAGTTAATGGCTTCAGTCTCTACGTCTTACTTTAATTGTCTTTTGACAAGGTGGCGTAATCTACAAACCACGTAGGCACCGGTATGACCTCCATACTGCCAAATGTCATGTCCATTTGAACCTATAAGTTCACAACTGTTTGGTATGTGTCCATTTTTTCTTGTCTTGTTATGTTAAAGGAGAACTCTTAGTCTTTAGTCCGAAGTATTGTATGAAAGACTTGCCTGACCAGTACGTGTAATAACTGCTTTTTGTGCAGATTTTGATTGTACATTTGTCAAGAGCAACTTCTGCTACTCGAAGTGAAGTAAACTGTATGCTCAGCTCTTTGGATAACTGCTGAATTGGTTAGTGATGATGGTATTAATCTTTCTTTCTTTCTTTCTTTTCATTTCTCAACAACTTCTTTCTTTCTCATTACATTCTTCCTTCTTTTCACTTCTTTCCTTCTTTCTTTCTTACTTCTTTTTTTCATCTTTCCATCTATCTTTTCTTCTTATCTTTTCTCTTTTCTTTTCTTTCTTTTCTTTCTTTTTCTTTCATTTCTTTCTTTTTCTTTTTTCTTTCTTTATTTTCCCCCTTAACTATTGCTTTCCTACACTCTTTCTTTCCATTCTTTCGTACGACTTAGCTTATTTAAAATGAGTATGAATATGAATTTCTTTTGCATGTAAATCATTAATCACAACACGTAATCACGATTACGATTACGGTAAAGTACGGTACGGCTATACAGCTATTTCAAAAAAAAAATACTGCATACTGAATAGTGCATTCCAAGACCAAAGGCATTGTGGATCTCATTAATTTGAAGTCAAAAGTAAAGATACAGTGATTTGCTCTCTATATGTAGCTAGTATACTGTTTGGGATGGAATGCATTAAAAATAAGATAAATAATAATCATTCCTTTTACTTAAAACAATATTACATAAGACCCAAGATGCATTTCAGCCTTTGAATACACTATTTCGTATGCAGTATTCAGTTCTCAACCTTTTTGAAATAGCTGTAGTACGGCTATGAATATTTGCCGCGTCATTTCAGCCCTACGGCTATGAATATTTGCCGTGTCATTTCAGCCACGTACTCACGACACGCGTCAGTTTTATTCCAGACAATGTAAAATTGCATGAAGTTTCATTTCTAAATATCAACATCAGTTGGTTAACTGTTTAGAATTAAAAGCATCGCGTGGGAGCGCCAGCCGTTGATTTCAGTCTACCTCCTTCAGTTCGTAATAATGATACGTTGAAGTGTGTGTGAATATTCTCTCGATTTTCGTTTTCAGTATTCATGGACTCCCGGGGTTTCAGTTGTATATTTTATCTACAAAATCAAAAACTTCGTACCTCAAACCTCGAGTTTCCAGTCATGTTTCTGAATCACTTTCATGCATGTAGTCAGGCCTTAACTTCTATTGACCTTTCCCGAATGCGTTTGAATGCCCATAAATCAATGGTTTCAAGTCGAGGCTGGAGTGAATATAAAGTATATTTTTTCTGCAATTGTCCACTCCAACCTCGAGTTGAAACCATTGTTGTAGTCATTCTTGCGAATACCATAAATGTTTATTAAAAATTCTCTTCTCTTCTCTTCGCTCCTCTCCTCTCCTCTTCTTTCTTTCTCTTTCTTTCTTTCTTTCTTTTCTTTTCTTTTCTTTCTTTCGTTCGTTCTTTCTTTTTTTCCTTTCTTTCCCCCCCTTACATATGCCCTTCCATTTTTTCTTCAAATTTTTAATATTTTTATCTTCTAAAGTGTTTGCGTCATCAGGTACCGTGATTAATTTTCTTACGCTATGGGCAATTCTGATAAATATTGTTATCGTTTTTATATTTAGAACTGCTATTCCTGGCGTTTTCCCAAACCTCTTACCCCACGGCATCATGATCAGATTTTGCAAGAAACGTTGCTTGATTTTTTAAGATTCAGCGGTGACAAAATTTAATCGAATTACTCTTGATTTTATGAACATCCTGTCCTCTGTGACCAGGTATTTTTTAGCCCTTCATTGACATTTGTATGAATAGAACGTCGCTTGATTTCCTGATTTCGACGCGACAAGTGTACGTATTTTAGTTGAATTATTTTCTCTCAAATTTTCATCACGTTTTCTCACATTCTGATAACTACATACCATTACCTTCTTTCGAAAACGTCCTTAGAGATCAAGTGTTTCTAATATGTCTTTCAAGGCGATCCTCTTGTAACTCAAAAAAGCCATCGGAGATATCACGCGAGAGCAGAAGAAACTTAAATAGATGGATGTGTTAAAATCAAGATGAGGATCGTTCATCCAAAAAAGAGGTCTGCCATTTCTTTATGAAAGGCTTTAGAAAGTTATCCTAGAGCGGTTTTCGTATGAGCGGGAAACGTAGGGTACTGACTTACAGCACATACACGGTACGGTATGCAGTAACACTCAAATGGCTTCCCATTGTTTTCGGGTGATTTATCCAACGAATCACAGTGTGCGTGGTCACCGTCACGGTAAAGTAGGGTACTGATACGATGCAGCTACGAATTCGCTTGTCGTTTATTTCCCATCCATGCGAACTCCGCTCTATTAGTGGTGAGTGCTACAGCAACCTGAGTACCACTGCTAACATTAGAGCGCATTTCTTATTAGCGGGAGACGATACGTCAAATTCGTGGCCGTACCGTACTTTAACGTAACCGTAACTATTCGTTGCGATTGGATAATTCACAAGAAATGAATGGGAAGCCATTTCAGTGTTACTGCATAACTTACCATGTACGCGTCGTATGTCAATACCGTTCGTTTCCCATTCATGTGAAAAGTACTCTATATTACTATTACTATTAGAACAGTTTTCGTATAAGTGGGGAACGTACGGTACTAAACTACAGCACGTACACGGTACGGTATATGCAGTAACATTGAAAAGGCTTTAAATTATTTGCGTGTAAATTCTCCAGTTTGGAGTTCTCTTTTGTTCAGCCTTAGCCTCGATTGTGCGTAGAATATTTACAATTAACAACAAAATCCGAAGCATTTGTATTGTTCGTTTATATGTGAATTCCATACCTTTCCACGGACTGTTAGTAAAACTACAGAGTATATCACAAGCTATTGAGGCTAAGGCTGAGCAAAAGAGAACTCGAAGCTGGAGTATTGTCCAATGACAACACGTAGTTACGGTTACGGTACAGTATACAATTTGCCGTATCGTTTCCTTAGTGATACTCTTCTCTGCCTGTTCCACCTGCTTAACTAACGCTATTACTAATATATCCCAAAGGCATTCTCTATCACAATTAGATATTTACGACTTCCTAGTCATGAATAATTTAAGAAATTCTCAAAACTTCTGAATAAGGCAACAAGCGAATAATTTTTCATTATATTTGCTAAAACACTTTGCAAAACGTTATGACCTTTGGTTTTTTTTCTGCCTTATTCTATTGTTTCTCCTCACTTTTATTAAAGACAGTTAAATTAACTCTAATCTAGTTGAGAGTAAACACAAGTTTCAAAATTACAAATACATGTGTCAGCTAGAGATAATATTCTAAGGCACCGAAAAAAGTGAGCTTCAATCGCAAGCAGGTTCGTGATGAGCTACCTTATCGTTTGTAATGAGCTACCTTGCACGAGAACGGCCAAATGTAGTAACAATACTAGTCACTAACTGACCTCAAAACCAAAGGAACTGTCACGACAATGTGAAATGTATCGGCTCGAGCGCAAAAAGACAAAGGAAAGATTACATCGATAGGAATCATCGCGGTGACTCGGTACTAAGCGATCTGATTGATAGATTAGTTTTGTAATACTTTCATTGTAGTCCGAGGTCTGCGGCTAGAGTCTTCCTAGTGAAAATTTGAATCGAAACAAGAAGATAACTATAAGATTGTTTCTTGTGTTCGACTTGCGTCCTTTAGCCAAAGATGGCGGTTCTCGATGGAAGTTACTTTAGTGAAAGTTACATCCGACAATTGGTTGATCTTATCCTCATGTTTCTCTTGCAGTCCCCGTAGTTTCAATAATACTATTTATAATAATAATAATCCGCTTTATATTTGGATACAAATTCAGCTTTCGTGAGTTTTTAATTTTTTCCACGTTTTTTCACGTTCATTCACGTACTACCACAGTATTCACTATGTAAATAGATCAAAACACGGGAGAGTGTTTCATCCGATATCCAAACACCGAGAAGTGGGTTGAGAAAAACGAGGCGTAGCTGAGCATTTTTAACCGACTTCGAGGTGTTTGGATAGAGAGTGAAACACTCTTTCAAGTGTTTGATCTAGCTTCTCAAAAGATGGCCAAATTTTATAGAATCACATTTTCAAACTTCCATCACGGTATTTCTTTGTTTTTTCTCAATAATCATATGAGTTTCAGAATCTAAGAGTTCAGTACTCATTTTACGTGTTGATTTTTAAGGAGGGAGGAAAACCGAAGGACTAATTCTTCTACCCATTTCCCCCACTTTTTCATTATTTTCTTTATTCCCTTTGTTTCTCATTTTGCAGATTTTCTTTTCTACTCACTCCTGTTGTAATTGTAATGCAAATTTCTTGTATCAATTTTTTTCTCATTTTCTCCCTTCAGCTACGCCTTCATTGTTGTGTCATTATCCCATATCTCATGTCCCGTATTATCTTCGAATAAAGAATTAGAAACATCAAATATTTTTTCAATTTTGCCCTCCATATATTCCAATTCTATTTCCTTTCCTGCCATGTAACCGCATTTAGTTTCCCTATCAACCATCCATTTTTTATTTCTTACTTAGCCGTTAATCCCTGTTTCATTTTCAGTTCGCGTTCAATTTCCCTTCCATCCCATTTTCCTTTTATTTAAAGTTATTTTAAAACTTCTCTTAACGCATCAGGGATACTTCCTGTTAGGTAAACGCAAACCTTTCCATAGTGAACAGAACCAGTGTGACATCCAGTATACAATCTAAGAACACATCTTAGTATTTCTTGCGTCCAACACGCCCCTAAACGCCGTAACAAAACAAAAATCCCTGCATATTTCCGCATCATACTATTTTCCACTAAACAAGAATCTCATAACTAATGATTAATGAGATACGCTTTATTATTTTACTGCATCTCTTACTAACTTCGTCATCGATAACATCGGTTATGTGGTAGAAACTTTCATTGCGCGCGTAATCAAATCTATCAAAATTGAAACCATTTTTTCTGATCTTTGCTTCAGATAAGTGTAGCATAAAAGAACAAAACACTTCAAAGCTAGGTACTAAGAGACTTGCCTGCCTTTTGGCGTAGACTGACTTACAAAGGTGAGTTGAGTGGAAGTTTTAAGCTTCTAAATGTAATTTTTTGAATACTTGGTGTCTTATCTTGAAGCAAATTTAAGCATTTTACTCAAAGATACTGACGTGGGTTGTATCTTTATTTTTTATTTTAATTGACAGCAATCTTTTAATGTTGTACAAAAGCAAACAAATCCTCTTTCCTTTATTTTTTCTTTCTTTCTTTCTTGTACTTTTGTTTGCGCGGTTTTATATTCTTAAACTCAATGTTATCGTTCTTTTTAGCTGTGCATTTTATGTTGTATCTGTAGAAATTGCTGTTATATAATGGAATTCACACCTCTATTATTCGATTTCTTATTCCTCCGGTGGGTTTTTTTCTTTCTTTCCTCCTTTTCTATTTTTCATTCTTCCTTCTCCTCTTATTTCTGGTCCTTTTCTCTTGATTCGAATGTAAACCGTATAAAATTAATAAACCAAACAGCGCTTTTACCTCGAGATTAAGGCACCAACTCAACTGCAATTTTGCGGAGGCTGGAAGCTCTTAAACTTTGATTGAGGTTTTTTGTGGTTTTATATCTCCAAACTGGGATTCACATTATACTCTAATGGCAAAAAAAAAAAAAAACCGACGTGATAGTTGAGTCGATGTCAATTTGTTTTATTTTGTGATTATGTTATAAGTAGAATTTCTTAGAGGGATTTTTTTCCTCGTCGAAAAACTGGGGATTAATTATTCTAAAAAAAACCCCGCAATTTAAGGAAGATTTGCTATAAAGAAGAATGTTTACAAGTTGTTTGACAAGCTCTCGAAGAACGTGAATAAACAATTCAATTCTCTACACAGGGAGTCTCCTTCGAAGATCTTGCATTCCGTTGAAAGTATAGGTCGAATAATAACATGTTCGACAGACTTGAATATTTATTATACAACCCTAAGAGACAGACAATTCATTTCTTTAAACACATGGACAGGTCCTCTAAGGGCAAGATTGGAGATCAGCTTTCGAAACTTCCATATTCATATTGACTGATTTCATTATCGATAAAACGATACAGTATCAGAGGTGAAATGACATGTTTGAGCTAAGTCATTAGAGGCTTCAATTTTAGGTTCTTTTCACCGAAAAAAAAATTTTATAACTAAGTTACATCAAGTTAGAGTCACGACCTTCAAAAATGAACCTCGTAATTATCGTTAAATTTCACATAATCTAACTGATTAAGCCTAAAGATATTTCTATTATCAACACTAAATTCCCGTCAAAAGGTTACATTTTTCCCTAAAAGTAATTTTCTTTCTGGTAATCTTTTAGTGATTTTGCTTTTACATTTATTCATCTGCGAGCGGAACCACAAGCAGTGGGCATTTTTTCCTTAATTTAAAAGTATCAAACAGCGCCGTAAAGTTAAGTGTGACTTGTTTTGACTGAGCTGCAGGAGACGGTGATTTAGAAATTGTTAAGCCAAAGTGTAAATAAATCTCAAAACAACGTTATTGTATTTAAATTATTTGAAATTTGTCACCGCAGTTTTGGTGAATGAGAATAGGGAACTTATCACGTAGAAAATGGCAGCGATCTTTCTTTTTTAATCCCAGTTGTCTGTTTATGACATTCATTTTTACCCACAACTTTTACGTCTCCTCTCTGTTTTCGTTTCTTTCATATTTCTTTCTTTCTTTCTTTCTTTCATTCATTCATTCTTTCTTTCTTTCTTTCTTTCCTTCTTTTTTCTTTCTTTCTCTATTTTTTTCTATCTTTCTTCTTTCTCTTTCTTTTTTCTTTTTCTTTCTTTCTTTCTTTCTTTCTTTTTTTTCTCTTAAGTTTCGTGCATCTCCCGGCCCATGTTCTGTTGTTGTTGCTGTTGTTGCTGTTGCTGCTGCTGTTGTTGCAAAGGCCACCGGCATTTAAACTAGCACCTTAGTCAGATCATTCTTACTTTTTACAAATTTATCATTATGGCCCGGCATTAATTTTCATTAGCATTTTCAAGTAATTACATAGGCAATAGAATACCTTTTTGAATTACCTCACCTAAATTAAAATTTTAAAAAGCAAAAGAATTAATACCACCATGTGATTGGTCCGGCATTGTCGGATTAACGTGACGTCATCGGTTGAGCAGTTTGTAGAAACAATATTCTTGGTGATTGTACAGGTTTGTCTTAACTCTGAATGTATAACTTGTCCCTGAGATTAGTTAATTTAGTCCTTAGCTATAGATTTCCGATTCACAGGCTTGAGCGAACAACTAGCTGCGCAAAGCATTGTTGGACAAAACCTCCGGCCCTCACTCTTTGTTTTCAAAATCATTTCT
>JAAAQI020131922.1:0-13431 GCA_011800005.2 Stichodactyla mertensii | reverse complement strand
ACCATGTACACAACTTGTCATGCAACACTGTTGCTCGTATTACCACCATGTACACAACTTGTCACACAACACTGTTGTTCTTATTACCACCATGTATACAACTTGTCACGCAACAGAATTTGATGTTGCAAGCTGTGGCTGCTTTTTGCAAAAAGCTCGTATTACCGCACCTTTTTTGGGTGTGGCATATTCCCAATAGGACGGCCGGTCTTGCCATTGAATGTAATTGTATAAAAACAGTTGTGAAACGAAAAGCGGAAAGACCACCAGACAGCCGACATAGATGAATGATCTCATTACTGGCTTCCGGCTTATTCGTGATCATTTCTCGGAAACCGGGGAACCATCATGGCTGAGGTGAGTTTCAGAGATTTAATAGATCAATTTGAAGAAGAACTCACTTGTTCTATTTGCAACGAAATATTTCGAGATCCCAGGACTCTTCTTTGTCTTCATAGCTATTGCACTACGTGTATTGAATCATGGTGCAAAGAACTAAGGAAAGCAAAAAAGCTTCCGACTTGTCCTCATTGCAGAGCAATCATACAGCTGCCAGATGACAGCGCGGAGAATCTACGTCCTTCGTTCTACCTTAGCGCACTTGTGAATCTACTTCAAGCTATGAGAAGTAAATCTAAGGAAGATCACCCGAGATTACAGTGTGTGAGTTGCGAAAAACCTTCAGTAGTCGTCGCATTTTGCTTCCAGTGTAATGGTGTGATTTGTCAGAATTGCGTTCAGGCGCACAACGTGCTGAAACAAGTCCGTGAACACCATGAGATGACGATGCTTAATGAATTCAAGAGAGAAAACGTCGAAGACTACCTCAAGAACCAAGCCATATGCAAAGAGAAGTATCACGAAGCAGAAAAATTGAAGTTTTATTGCGAAGACTGTAAACTATCGATTTGTCAGAAGTGTGCTATCTTGGCTCATAAGGATCATGTGAAGTCAAGCATTGAAGAAGCCGCGGAACGGGCTGAAAAACTCTTGGGGAGGGATTTAGAAAGATTGGAGAAGCTGGCGGGCAGGTACAAAGAAGATATGGAGTTTTCTAAAAGAAACATGGAGCGAGTCATGAAGAATATTGAAGATACGAAAAAGGAAGTTCAAAGACAAGTCAATTTGTTGATTGATGGCATTAGAGATCACGAAGCAGTCATGATAAAATCCTTGGATGACATTAAATTAGAACAAAGGACTGCCACTCAGAAAGAACTGAATGATATTGAAACTACATTTCAACGATTATTGGAATTTAAGGACTGTTCTAAGAAGATACTTGACAGAAATGTTGCATGCGAGATTTTAGAAAGTCAAGAAGCACTGATGCAGGGATGCCAGACACTCCTAGAACAGCCTGCAGTCTTAACCCAACAGCCAATCAAACGTAACGTTACAGTGGAGTACGTGACAAACCAGGAAGTCATGCAATCCCTGCAAGACATTGGGAAGATTGTGGAATGCGTGACAGACCCATCAAACTATGCTATCAGTGTAGAATCCTTGGACGAAATTCGATGTGGTTTTGTGAGTGAATTTGAAATTCTTACTGTAAATTCCGAGGTATGTCACGCAAGACATAATGAAATGATTGGCGTCACCATTAAAGATTGTGAGGATAATGAGGTAAAAAATGAGACGTGTTGCAGTAAAGAAGGGAAATTGATTGTCAGTTACAGACCAGAACAACCTGGACCACATCAAATTACTGCCACCATTGGAGGCCAACCAATTGGCAGTTCCCCTCAAATCATAAATGCCTTTGCCTCAACCAAGGAGTTTCAGCCCATTAAAGTCTTCAGAAGACAAGGTAAAAGCAAAGGCGGGCTCAACATGCCTTGGTCATTGGCCCTAAGTGATGACAGATACATCGCAGTTGTAGACTGTCACAATAGCTGTGTCATACTCTTTGATACTGATGGCACTTTTGTGCGTCAGTTTGGTGTTAAGGGGAAGAAAGATGGGTTTCTTTCTCAACCATGTGGAATCACTTTTTGCCAAGGAAAAGTCCTCATCAGTGACCAGTCAGATGATGTGGGAAGAATTCAAGAGTTTGATGTGACAGGAAAATTTCTCAAAATCTTCTACAAGTCGAAAGGGTTTCTCCCTCGTGGAATGTGCTTGACTGATGATAACATAGCAGTCTGCTGCGATGGGGATGAGCTTGGAAACCAAAAACCAGGGATAAAAGTATTCAGCCAAGATCAAGGAGAATTAATTCACAAGTTTAGAAGTAAAAACCACTTTGATATTCCTGTGTTTGTTGCTTATGGCAGTGAAAAATACTTTGTTACATATTACTTGAAAAATAAGATCTCTGTTTTTGACAGAAATGGAGATTTCTTGTACAAATTTGGGGATGACAATGAATTGAGTTATGTGTGTGGGCTTTCTGTCTCTGTTTCAGACATGGTTGTTGTCTGTGACTGTATGAATCATTGTATCCAAGTATTTACCCAAGAGGGAAGGTATCTTACTTCATTTGGTAGCAAGGGTACTGGGGTTGGCCAGATGATTAACCCTAATGATGTTGTAGTTGGCGCAAATGGTCATGTATTTGTCTTAGAAAATGGTGGCCACAGGATACAGGTCTGGCATTAGACAATGACCATGTATCAGTCTAAGTTAGAGTGGTTTTCATTTGCATGTGGAAGCTAGCTTATGTTACTGACTTACAGCAAATTTAATACACGGTATGGCATATAGTAACAATGCAATGGCCTCCCATTTTTGTGTCTGTATTCTCTATGCACTTGTGTACTAACAGTTAAGATAGCTAAACTTACATGAAATGCCGAGTCCAGGAATTGAACCTGAGAGGTGAGAGGTGTGCGCTCTACTGCTATGTATGTGCTACCCTTGATGTCTCAAAGAGACAGCCCCTACTAGGATTCAACCCTGTGATGTACAAAATCAGATCTGCAAAGTACTAGTCATAAACCTTTGAATTTCTAATTCACTAAAGTTTATTAAATAAATATTAATATGTACGAAATTGAATTCATGTTATTAATACAATTCAATCCAAAATATCACCTCTTTAACAACAACAGTGTTTCAACTCTTAACTGTTAGAACAATAACCATAGCTAAAAGTATAGGTAAGATACACTCGGTGAATTTATAGAGTGATGGCACTTAACCTATGAAACAGAAACTAATAGTTAAAGTCTAATAGACAAATAGACACAAAAGAAAACAATGGATTTAGTGTCTACTAACCTCTATTAGACTAATAACTATTTCACGGGTTAAATGCCATCACTCTATAATTGTGCTATCAAATAGTCTCAGTGATAATATTATAAAAATAATGTACACACTTTGTCATTAGGGTATATGTAATGAAGTAATGTTGACATGTTTGAATAAATTGTTAATATAAAACAAAATTATTCTTTTGAAGAATAATTATTATTATCACAATGTGTTTTGCATTATATTGAGCAAATATGGGTTTCAAAGTTGGGAAGATGTGAATTTTATCTTCAATCAGAACTTCAAAGGAAAATTTAATCATGGTAAACTTTAAATGTGCTTTGCAAGAAAATTTGGAAATGTAATCAAACAAGGCAGACTGAGGGCTCTTCCTTGTTTTCTTACAAAATCTTTCCAACAGGTTTGCTAGCTAGATGTGCAAACTTTGGTTCAAATTTAGTATTAACGTCTAAGAAATTGTGCATCTACAAGGACCATTGCCTTGATACAATATGTACAAAGGTTGTAGAAATGTTTGGAAGAATGTAAATCTACACAGTTAATCTATAAATAAATAAATAATACAAACTCTAGTGCCTGTGGAGCTAACCCTCTGTGATTTAAGAGGAAGGGGGGGGTGTAGGAGAAGAAGGGGGACTAAAAAACACTAAATGAGGGTCACCTCCACAGACTAACAATAAAAAGAAGTCAAATGTTAAAACTGTGAAGCTTAACAATGTTTTTATAACATAACCATGATATAATGTGTGCTGTGATTGGTTAATTCACGTGCACGAGCTTGTATCCATTTCATGATGGACTGCATGCTGATGTGGTCAAGAAGCTTGCGCGCCCATGTACTGAGAATTTCGTTAACGTTTTTCAACTATAAATGAAATTTTTGGCTCTGACCTTGTTACAAAAGAAATGGTTCACACATATCTACACCCATCGTGAAATGGATGCACTTGGGAGGTTGCTTAAGCACTCGAAGCTAGAGTCTCTCAGCTTCACCTTGTGCGACTCTATACACTTCTTTTGTGCTTAAGTAACTTTCTGCATGCATCTGTTTCAAGATGGATGCACGCTAAGTGTGAACCATTTCTTTAGTTGAGTATTATAGGTTTCAGAATGTAAGATTTTAACTATTTTAGTCATCTGGGATGGTTATAAAAGATCAATTATCTCTTGAGTCTGTTAAATTGTTCAATATATATTTAAATAACTGTTTGGTTTTAGCTGCTATTCTTTTCATGCTTTACATTCACATGACAGACCCTGTATGTGTACTTTACATGGAAAACTACATAGAGGGTGGACAAGTACCTTTGGAACGAAGATTGCCATGGTGATGATGTGGACATGCACCTGATGTCGCTGTCAATCAAAAATATGCATAAACCTTAAGATCAAATTTGTCACTAATTAATATTCAAGGTATAAGGTATATTTGTCTTACATGTAAGGATCTTGCCAACTTTGTTAGGATCATGTCTGCTGATAAAATGTTCAAGAGTATCCCAACCACCACCAACACGAACCATGACATGATTACGCAGGATCTAGAGAGAAGAGAGTAAGGTAATATGTCAGTATGCAACGTAATTCTACCCCTTTTTATCCTACCCCACCCCTACCACTGGGGTAATGTGTCAAAGCTGAATGCACTCTTTTTTTCACTATTTATACATGGGGAGGCAGGGTTTGGGAAAGATTAGGGGGGTCTCAAAACCCCAGGGCCAATTGTCAAACTACAGGCAGGTACATTACTCAGCTGATACATATTTAAAGCCTGGTTCACACTGGTGACACAAGCATAAGCGCAAGCAATGCAGACTCAGTAGTGTACTGCTCATTAGCAGTGCTTGTCTTTTCTCACACCTCGGTGATAAATACACTACTGAGTCTGTGTATGTTGCTTGCACTTATGCTTGCCTTGCTAGTGTGAACAGCTTACCCTCACAAAGATGTTAATCTTTCCTTCCACCACATATCTTCCTTCTTTGATCTTCTCAATGCTTACATTATACTTGGCTGCCAACCTTGCAACCTTGGAGAGAAGATTGAATATGTATATAATTTATTAGAAACACATATTGCAGCTGCCAATCCCCCTCTGACCCAGAGAGGAAACAACAAGGAATAAGTTCTGCAGCTGTAGCCTTGCATTAAGCAGGAAACAACAAGGCCAATAATAATTATGACTTTATTTATTAAGGGTAACACTTGACAGATTACACCAGGTAACTGATTAACTTGTGGCCCTCAGTTACAGCGTGACGTGCAAAAGTATGACCACTTTTAATGTATTCACATACTTTTGCGCACAGAATTTTCTACGTTAAATCAATGCATTCTGACAAGAAGCTGGTTTTACCAAATAAGGTGCGAAAAAGCTCATTTGGCAGTAAAAGTCCCATGCACAAAAGTATGCGAAAAGGTGGTCATACTTTTGCGTGTTGCACTGTAAAACAAAGTAATACTAATAAATACTAATTACAGAGCCTATATTGCTTTAAAAGCAATGATGTTTCAGCATATCTATAGACCATAACCATAGTGAGGACGTTTCATACCTAAACTACAACAATCCTTTTTCGAAATCTCTTTTCATATTGAAATGTTAAAACTCCTTTGAGTATAGCTTGATGATGGGGCAATCTAGGATGGTGACCAGAGGTTCATTTCTTGAATTCAGCATGTGCCTAAACTTATGTCATTCAACCATTTCCCCCTGTATGCCATTGTGGGTGAGTCAGTGCTTCACCAGGATGGTTTATTTTGGGAAGCAAGCTGAATAATTTGAATCACAGCACATTCTAATTTCTAGAATGTCACTTCCGGTTAAGCTGTTCTAAATTGCCCGTCATTAATTCTTTTAACCTTGCTAATGATTTCTCTCCTATTACATACATGCTTTGACTGCAGAAATGTTCTCAAATTCATGACAAATGAGTGTTCCCTGTCCTTTTGAACTGAAGTGAACTTGTGAAAAGACATCAATTACAAAAGGTATGTATATATAATTACTGACAAAATCAGTATAAAATATGATAAAATGTAAATATAGATTATAGATATAAATTACAAATATATTAGACAACTAATTATTATTCTATTACTCTGTGGAGAACTTGATCTTTTACTACAGCAATTTTCAGTAATTATTACATGAATCTTGTTTTTTTCAAACTCAACAGTTGAATTATTTTTACCTGTTAATCTAAAGTGTGACAGATCAGAGCTGCCAAGTGTATTTTGATTGACAGCAGTGACAAAGTAAATTCCACAGTGACAAAGTAAATTCCAATGTGCATTTAGAATGTCAGCGTTTGAAACATCTCATGAGATTGGCAGGTGATGAAAAGTCTATTAGATGTACTATATATATAAAAATTTAAAATAATGGACAATCAACATTTGCTTATCAGAAAAATGAGAATTCACTTTCATTGATAAATTAAAGACAGTCTTCATTTGGATCTTACCAGAATAAAAGCTTTTTCAGATAAAAATCACACCCCAGGAATAATAAATTAATTAACTAATATTAAATATTTTTAGATTTAATCAATGTAGTATTTTCTAGAGCAAAATGTAATCCCTATTAAATACTTTAACATCTAATAGGAATAGTTTATATAAACTGTAAGTTCATAAATAGTTTGGGCCAATATACTTGGCATTCCTTAATTTCAATTGACAAACAAATATATTTTGAAAACGTGCATTGAACTACAAATTCAAAGTATCTTGTTTGTTCTTGTCTAAAAGAAATATTTCAATCACACTATTAAGAAATGATCGATTTATTTTTACTTTGTGCGATTGTAACTTGTAGTCAAAATTATTTAAATTTTTGTAAACAAAAATGCACACCAAAACTCACCTCAGAATCAACACTAAAAGCCTTTGGATTTTTTTGCTCTTTGGGCTTGACAGTTTCCTTTTTTTCACCCTCAGCTATTTCTTGATCAATCTCTTTTTCTAGTTTTATTAAATTCGGTGGTTCAATGCCAACATTAGCAGCGATTCTCGCCACGTCCAACAAACACAGAACGACTTCTCTTGGTTGTTTATGAAGAACAAGACCATCAGACTCAAACATAACAGAATCCTGTACACCGATCTCTTTACACCACTGTAAAAAATGCGCCGTGTTATCCCTTGCAAAGAACGTCTGCGGTTTGGCATTCTTGTGGTACTTCATCGCAAATACAGGAAGATTTGGGCCTTTTTTTCCAGCTTTGATCCAAACTTCCGCAGCTTTTTGAACGACTTGTGCAAGTTTACAGACAAGAATTCCGTTATCCAAAGAATCAAGTAGTTTTTCTGCCTTGATTTCGACGTCAAGAACCCTGGACAACCATTCTGCAAGGTCCTCTTTTAAAGGATCTAAGTCATTGTAAAAGCGATCTGCTGCATTTTTTTCTGCAGCCTGTAGTTCGTCATGTTCATCGTTGGGTTCAATATTTTCTTTTCCTTTCGTCAGGGATTTTCCTCCATCGTCTGCAGTTTTCGTGCTCATTTTTATCTCGATTACCAAAATAAACCTGCCTTTACATCAAGGATAACCTTCTTATGTCTCCTGTACCTCAAAAGCCGCTTGATTAACCACTTTCTGGCGGAGAATTACAGCTGTTTGCCAACGTTATTGTGGTTAGTACAAATTTGTTTGTAAACTTGTTCAACTTGACTTGGCGAAACCAAAACTTTGAACAAAACAAAAGTCACGGAATCAACTCGTGACGGAAGTTCAAACCCTTCCTGTCCAAATGATAACAATCTAAACTAAGTATTCTTGTCTTATAACAGGCTATTAAGGTGTTCAAAAAGCTATAATTCTACAATTTTTTTCTTCAAATGTGAATTTTTTTTCCTCACGCAAACGTGCACATTTCATTTTTTGATTGCGATACCACTGATTTGTATTATTGCAGGCGACAGCAACAGTACCTACCAAGGGGGGAGGGGTAAAGTCAAAATGTCGACACATTTAATTTCAATTGAATTAAAGGTTTTTGCAAAGCCAGAGTGATTGTAATAAACCCGTGAAACAAAATCTAATAGTCACTGACTAATAGTCACATCCCAACAAAAGAAACCAATAGAATTAGTGTCTACTAACCTCTATTACACTACTAACTATTTCACGGGTTCTTTTATTGCAAGCATTATAGTTTCTGTGTCAAGGGTTACATGTAAGTGCCATCACTGGGTAGAGTTTGTTCGAAGTATTGTTCTCTCCCTTGCCACGAGGGTTTTTGGGTTCTCCGGTTTTCCTCCTTCTGTAAAACTCAACATGTGAACTGAGAGTTGTATCAGGGGCGTAGCCTGGGAGGTCTGAGCAAAAGTGGGGAGGGGGGGGGGAGGGGAGTGGAAGGCAATTTTCTTGAGACATTTTCTACACAAAAAAATTACTCAAAGTTCACTCTGTTTAATTTTTTTCCTAATAACTTTAACCGGCGCTTTTGGCATGAGATACAGATACCAGGAGAGCATCATTCTTCATAGAAAAGAGGCTCAATCCGAAAATTTTAGAGGCGCCCCTTCTTGTCCCTCCCCCTGGCTACGCCACTGAATTGTATGCTTAAACTCTTTTACTGTCATTGGCGACTTTTTTCGACTTCCGTAAGAGCTAACAGTTAATGTAGTTGTAGTGTCTCGAGTGATAGCGTGCCCCCAATTAGTGCGGAATTAAAGCGCTAGAACGATATTTTTTTCTTACTAGTATCTTACTCTATCTCTTAACATCTCTTCACAATAGAGTGGTTTTCATTAACCCGTGAAACACACTTTAGCGTAATACACTTTAATACACTTTAATTTCCATTAGACCTCCAACAGTAAACCAAAACTTTTGCATTCGTGTCAGTAACTAATAGACTAATTCTAATAGGAGACGGACTTGCATTTTGTATGAATGAAATTCGTCCTTTGTCTTAATTAAATGCATAATATTTTGAGTATAAAGATATTGTAATGGCTGTCAGTTCCAGTTCCAATAAGAATTGCGAAACCTATTATTTTCAAAGAAAAAATAGACTACTCTTTGTTACACTTGAATACACTCTAATTAGTACACTTCGTTTTACGGGTTCTTGAAAACCACTCTTAATGTCAAACTTTGAAAATAGTTTTCTGCACCACCGAATAATTTATTGTAGTTAAGTTGTTTTTATTTTTTTATCCATTTCTTTTTGATTTCTCATTTAAATCATCTCAATCTAAAAGTCTTTACTTTCCACTATCGCCTTGATCATAAACAATCTTATGTTTACATATTTTTAGGATAATTCATGAGTCTGTGACTGGGGAATATCGTTTATGATCATCTGAAATCAAAATATCCAACCGGTGGTCTCAACGAAAAATAAAAACAAAAATATCCCATCCATCTGAAGAACTAACAAAGGTAAGTTAAAATATATATGTTATACAATAAGGATTGGATATTAGAATTTTCTCTTCACTAAGTTTTGTTGATCAATGGGTTTTTCCCATGATTATTATAAATTCCAGTTTTATGTAGGTTAAGTACCATGCTATTTACGAGAGCAAACATGATCACATCTTATTAGCTTACCAAATTAGTTGGCGAGAGATTTAATTAGTCTTCTAGATCTTTTTTCAGAGTTTTTACTAAGAATAGATTTCCATTTTTTAAGAAACTTGCTTCTTCCATTTCATATGATGTTTTTAACTCGTTGTTTAATAAATTCAGGTCAGATTTTGTCTGCGTTTCTCCTTCCACATGAACTAACTTCACTGGAAACCTTGTCATTTTAAGCTCTCCGTACTAAACTTCAGCCCCAATTAATTAACGTACCAAATAAAGGTAAAAACAAAAGATAACAAAGAAGTAAGACTGTGAGGTACTAAAAATAACGATAGCTTTGAATCCTGACCGAAAATTCACTTTTATACAACTAAAAATGTCAAATTTTGAAATTTGTCTGAATGACCGCGCGCAAGGAACTATGGGTAGAAAAGACATGAGCTTGCCAACTCCCACAGTCTTTTATGTCTCAATAATATTGACTGTTAGTAAATCTCTCATATCGTTCTAATGATTATCTCTCAATACACTCCAGAGAATGTGGGTCACGTGCTTAATGTTGCTTGCGGCCGCGCAAGGAATTGTGGATGGTAAGAAAAGTGTATAAGGAATTAACAATTTTTTATTTGACTGAAAAAGACTGTGCGATACAGTCGAAATATCTCATATATTTATTTATAATTTGCTCTGAGTCCAAGAAGAAAATTTTATTCGTAATGTTTTCAGGGCAGGGGATTAGCCTGTTCTCAATAATTTTTCATTTGCCATTAATGTTTTGCCAAAACTTGGTTCTAATAGAATACTGGTTGAGCTTTAGGCTGCGCGCAATCATTATACCTCCTCTCTTAGGTAGAAACGTTCCTTTTTCCGCTTGATTTTTGCCGAGGGAGGAAAACCGGAGAACCCAGAAAAAAACCCTTGAAGGATAGGAGAGAACCAACAAACAACTCTACTCACATGAGATAGCAGGTCCAGGGATTGAACCTGCAAGCAAAGCGGTGAGAGGCAGCGCATTATTAACAGCACACACCATTTATGTCTCCGATCCCACAAATCGCAGTATCAAGCGCAAAAAATCCTTTTTAGGGGATGACAGAAAAGTCCTGCGTCACATTGCGAGAATTATTCTCGGTCTTTTTTCTGTGCAGGATACAGACACCACAAACCAAGCAGAAGTTCGTACGACGATTATGGTGACGAGGATCTTTACAGAGACCTTGACTACTGGAACAAAGGAGGTATTTTGAATAGCATTCAAAGTACTTTGTGAAAAAGAATTTCAATCTTTGGCAAATCACGGTCTCCGACACTACGAAAAAACGTCTACTCATGCGTGCACTTTATCACGTTTCTAAGAATTCAAGAGAGTTTCAGTATACGAAATGAAATGTCAATTTTTCCCAAGTATATGCAAAACTTTTCAGTGGTATGCCAAATATCAAAGAACACATGTAAGAACTAGCCTTGTGTTTTAAGAACTGACCTTAAGTTTTGGCATTTTGTGGAGTCCAATTCGTGAGGCAAGCCAGTGCTAATAAAATAAAATCTGTAGCAGACCTTAAGCATGCGCAGACGTGTATTTTTCTCTAGTGTCCTCTTAAACCCATATTTTCTCATACCCTGCACGTTATATTTATGCAAATAAATGAGTAATTTTATTGTTCTTATTCATCTTTCTCTAGACGACCGATTAGACACTCCCGTAACAAAAGCAATATCAGCTGCAGAACATGCATTAGCAGCAGCCAAAGCCGTCGTACAAGCCAGAAAATACGCAGCACAAGCCTTGGCAGCAGCTCAACGAGCCGCAAAAGCGGCTGCATTAGCGGCAAAACACTCCAAGATGGCAGCGCACATGGCATCATTGGCCGCTTCTCGTTCAGCAGCTCATCTGTCGAGGGTTCCTGGGGCGAAATCTCCTGCAACCAGGCCTGGTTCATCGTTAAGTGGAAGAAAGCCAGGTTCATCAGCAGCTGGTGGAGGAAGAACTGGTTCCTCAGCAGGTAAAAGGAGTTGAGGCCTCAGCTTTGTAATTGTAGACAGTAAATTCAGGTCTGAGAAAATAACTAGTTATCGTAGTGCTCTGAGAATTGTAGCAAATGACAGTGAAATTCATTTTGCTCTTATGGGCATCTCGACTGGAATCTCTGATGGTGAATAAAAGAAACAGATTTAACCACATTAATATTAGATTAGATCTCGTGCTTAATCCGCTATTTTGCAAGTTCATTCTTATATACAAAACACAGAGATCCCAATGCCAAATACATAGGGATCCCGATACACTACAAAGACATATCTATTAGTCACGCATGGTTTTTCTGTTATTCCAACACGTAACACATTTAGGAAAACATGTTCTCATATTTACGACTTTTCGTGTCAAAAATAAGAAAGTAAAACACAGGAACGAATTTGCGGAGGTACACCATCTATCAATAATCCTACATTTGGTAGAGATGTGAAGTAGAGATCAAAATCCGTTACGCGATATTTTCGAATTCTTTGACAACATGATTTTTCAAGCTAGTATTCGCGTGTTTCAACCATATCTCAGCTTCGGGATTAGACGCGTTTTACGACAGAAAAAATGACATTTACACTCATAACCTGTTTCGGTATCCAATCAATGTTACAGCCAATAACAGGCAAGATCTAGTCGTCACCAATAGCCCACATCCGACTCTCGAAAAAGATGCATGAAGGCAAGGCTTCGTGCTAAATCACGCTTGGTGGCGCGAAGGCGACTGACATTTCTTTGACTTTTTCTGTTGCTTAAAAGTTTATTTTTACGAGTGAACTGCGAAGAAGTCGTAGAGAAAAGACTGACAACAGAACGAGTCAGTCGTTTCACGCCACCCAATAAGCGTTATATCGCACGAAACCTTGCGTTCATGCATCTTTTTCGGGAACTCGGATGTGGCTATGGGTTATTATAAAGTGCTAATTACATTTCTTGGATTTTTTAGGTAGTAAGGCTGGTTCAAGACCAAGTTCTTCGGCTGGACGCGCTGGAGGCGTATCTCGTAACAAACCAACTATTTCTGGCACTCCAACTGGAGGTTCAAGAAAAGGTGGCACGAGCTCGAAAGCGGCTGGTAAGTTGAACTGATGCTCTTATATCACGTAGTATGGAATATTTAATACTGGACTTCAGTGCGCGCAGAGACGGGAAACAAATATCTATACTCCTGCAATCATTTACGTAATTTTTTGAATAAAACTTTGCCATTCAGCTGTCAAAAATTACACAAATGACCAAAAATATCTTCTGAAAGTTATCAATTCATTTTATCACTACTTATTCAAAGACATCTAATATTCGTGATATCGCTTTCTCCCTCTAAAACTCCTCAAGCATGTTAAGGCCTGGGTCTCTTGCCTAATTAGCATAGAATCAATAATTTTTAATTACAGGAGAAATATAAAAGCTTGAAAGCTAAAATTTCTTTAGGTGTTACAACTCCACTATATCAAAAATTCTGAAGATGAAAATCTCATATGGTGGGTCACGTGACCAAAAATTTGTCCGGAAAGATAAAGAGAATTCAATCTAAAATGGGTCGACCATACACTACTCATAGAATAACAAACTTTATTATATCCACATCCACTGGATATGAGCAATCACGCGCTCTGATTGGTTCCTCTACTACTAGGATATCAGCTCA